>PVKE010014832.1:0-34344 GCA_004027555.1 Craseonycteris thonglongyai
AGCAGTGACTTTGGCTTTGCTGCAACCATCCTGTCAATTCAGCCACGACCGTGTGTCCTAGATCAGAGAAGTGGTCCCTCACTCCTCTTCCATCATCAGTCACCGGTGGGTTTCAGCATCGTCACAGCTGGACTTCCGCCTAGACCCACATCTGAGCAGTCGTGGAGGTGAAATGGTTTAGTGTAACTGCCGCTTCCCGGGCTGCACGACTCTGACTTACCAGGACACCTCCCTCTTTTATATCTTCACTTCTGGTCCATCACTGATGGCGTCTGAAACTTCTGCCCCTAAGATACCAGCCTGCTGGACAGAAGCTCCTCTGTGTCCTTATTATCCCCCTGCCAGCTTTCCCCCTGTGCCAATGGATGGCTCTGGCTCCAGGCTTTAGTCCCTCCCACCTGCCTTGTCCAGCTGCAACAACCTGCCAGTCAGCCCTGGCCAGATCCCAAGGGAGGACAACATGTGCAGTCTCTTCCCCCTGGCACTGCCCGAACACCACATTATCCTTTTTTTGTGTTTTCAGTTCACTGTTCTATAGACTTGGACCTCTATCTGAAAGCTTAGAGTGCTTGGAGGTCCACAGAGGGAATGCCGGGAGGAGGGCATAAAAGCTTTGTTGATCTGGAAAGAAGAAGAACTAAATGGTACCCGATAAACCCTGAAGCAGATATCAGGAGAGGAAATACTACCCAAATTCAATGATGATAGGAACCTTGGGTTGAATTTTTTTAATAATGAATCATGCCCCACAATCTAATTAGCATTTTGATGGTGTTATGACATGATTAGTTAATGTAGCAGTTGGGGGTAATATCCTGCATGTTTCTTTTAATGAATCACTTGATAGCATCTCATGAAATTTTTACTCACTGTTGCCATTGTGTAGTTTGTTGCAATTTGCTCAATGCCTCTTCATAAACACACAAACAAGTTTTCCGCTCAAGGGAGCTTCCAATCAACAAGAAAATTCAAGCAGAGAACGGGTTCCCACAGGAAGGAAAAAACTACCAACCGCCTGGTCTAAATCATCAAGTGCACGGGCCATATCATCAGTCATTTTCACAAACACTTATTAAATGCTAATTTGCACAGGGTGATGTGTCAGAATCTAGCTCCAAGGAGTGAAGCAGACATGGTCCATGCCCTGCAAGAATTGACAACCCAAAGCTGTAGTATAAATGGGAGGGGAACGATTGCACCACGTTTCTGGTCTCTGCCAGTGCCTGGCACCTCACTAAATTAGCGTTGTTTTTGCCTGGGAAATGCAGTCATTCTATTTGCTGGACTTGTTTCTCTTCCCGTGGTTAGAAACACACAAAGTTATCTTTGAAGCTTCAGACTATTTTTCCTTTAAAATAAATTGTACTAACCTTTTTATTTTTTGTTATATCTGGAGTCCTTCCCTGTATAATGATGCCTCTTTTTAATGATCTCTTATTTGGCCTCACCTTCATTTTTAACACATGTTTGAATATATTCTGTTCACCTTTCAGAGCCAATTGCAAAAGAAACTTTATAGTAAAATATCCCCTTTCTAATGGTGCATTGAGCCTTAATATATTTACCTGCACTCTGCATACTTAGATACATCAATGATGAGTGAGCACCTCCATCCATAAATTTGTGTTATATGTAACATGAATATGTAAAAGAACAATCAGGATTTATTGGGCATTCCCAAAGCTATACATATTGTGCTGACATACTCATTCTCTCATTTAATCTCACAAGAACTTATAAAAAAAAAAAAGGAAGATTACTGTCTACATTTCATAGATGGGAACATGAACGTATAGAGCACAGTCACCCCATACATCCCAAGCCTGGGATGTGAACCAATTGTGTGACCTCAGAGGTAGGCTCCGACTGACCCCTATATTGCTGTGATGGAAATTTTATTTTCAAACTTTGTATTTGTAAATATCCACCCAGGGGATTCTGAAGCTCAGCCAGTTTGAGACACAGGGAGGCATCTAATGCTGTCACCCCATAGTAGCTCCTGGACAGACACTAGTTAAAAGGTCTCTGTGGGACAACTTGTCAAGGTGTCCCCTCAGTGCACCTTTACTGTACACAGAAGAGACAGGTGTTCAAGGTCCTCAGCTGGTTTCTGTCTTCTGTCTTCCCTGCCATCTCCCCGGATCCTTGCGCTCTGACTGGCAACTTTCACCTTGACAATGCAGCCCTTCCCCTTGCTTTGTACCCTTTTCAACTATCCAACATTTCCAAAGAATTCTCCCACACAATGCATTGTACTTTTCTGTGCTGCTGAAGATTTATGAGGCTAAGAAGTGTCTACCAGCAGGCAATTACAGCCCACTTGAAAATGCCTTCACAGACGGCTGAAATCTGATAAGGAAGCAGAGTGAGAGTCTCAGAGGGAGCCGGCCTCCCCTTCTGCTTTTCCAATGTTTGAATCACCTCAACCTGGGAATACAGTGTTTTGTAACTTGCGGAGGTTAACGTTTCTGCTGCAATTTATCATACACTCAAATATTTTTCCAGGACAGGAGCTTTAGACCTGATACCCACAGGGTTGGTCAGAGCAGGTCCTCCAGCCCTCCTGCCCACCCCAGAAGCTTCCCATTGCTACAAGTCACAGCTTGAAGTGACTTCTTAGAAGCAAGTAAGTCCTCATTCTTTTCAATATATGTCACCACAACACTTTCCACAAGTTGGTTTGACCAAGATTGTCACCTGTCCCTAAGCAACCATTTATATGCTGTCTAGTGATCCATGGATCACCTGCACATGAGAATTTCACCCACCAAGATGCTTGATGCTTTCACGCTGGAGCCCAATCCACTCTTCTCCCTTCCTGTTTTTATGCCTCCCTCTCTCTTTTCCTCCTTTTCTCTCCACCCTCTTTTCTTCCCTGCTATCTCTTTTCCTCCCTCTCTCTCCCCTCTTTTTCTCCCTCCCTCCCTCCTTCTCTCCTTTCCTCCCTCAGAGAAAAGAGAGGTAGGTATAAAATGGACATAGATCCAAGAGGTAGAAGCCAGGAAGAGAGAGCAGAACTAAGCATATTTGGGGTAGAAGTGAGAGCCGTAAAGCTGTCAAGCATCATGGCTGCTCTTGGGAGTAGATGCCCAGGGTGCTTGCGCTGGAGGTAGGAGGCAGAGAACCAGAGACACCGTGTAACCCTGTACTACTCTCCTGTCAGGGCCAGCTTCATGGGTATGGGACTTGTGTAGGCTCGCTGGTCCTGTGCAAGGAAGAGCCCAACACATGGCTTAAAGCTGTTGCCACTGTCATGAAGTTCTTCATAGACTTTGAACAGGTGTCCCACATTGGCATTTTCCACCAAATTAAGCAACTGGCTCTGCTCCCTATTGTCTTTTAAAAGACAGCCTTTTGGCAGATGAGATTGCTTCCTGCCTCCCCCAGTGGAAGATCTAAGCTACGTGAGTCCTGAAGCTCATAGGCACACGAGAACCCTCTTTAAAAAACAAAAAAAAGGATACAAGGGTACAAAATGATTAATATAAAAGTAAGTTTGAAGTGATAATTTATCTAAATTAAAGACATAAATCACAACAAAAATGCTTGTTACTGACTTTCCCTTTGTTCTTTGCAGCCTGAAAGAGCCCAGCACACACATACCAATGCCAATCTGTTGGTTTCTCAGAAAACCTGTTGAAAAACACCTCCAGCTGATTTCTTAGGGTCCCCTGACTAGCAGGAGTGGTTGATAGTAAGCTCTGAAGAAAAGGGGTTATGACGTGCTCTTGGTCTAGACAGTTCTTTCCAACTATACTACCAGAAACTTTTCCTACACCAGTGTCCTTGGAATTATTATTTCTTTTTTTTTTCTAGTTTCTTTTCAACTTTTCTACAAACCAAACTACTCTCAACACAACATCGAAAAAAAGCGTACCTCTTGGTTATACAAAACCCTGAAATTTTCTGTTCTCCAGTTTTACCTGAATGAAAATGTTTTTCTCTTTCTTTACCCCCTTTTAATTGTCTAGATACCAATGCATTTTGTTTGCCATGATATTTTTTTAATATTGAACAGCTTAAGCTATTGTCTTCTAACAGATATACACACAGGATACCTGCAATATTCTCTACTACATAGCATTCAAGAAGGGAAATGTATTCATTTCCCAAACTCTACCACACCTTCCTATGCTTAGAACTTGGTTTAGTTGTACTTTCCATTTAAGATTGGAGGTTTGGACTAGAAGAAGATAGCAAACCTGTTTCAATTTCATCTTACTCATGGTTCGATGAACCAGTATATGTGAAAGTATTAAGCTTGATGTCCTCCTTAAAGTAAGAATTCAGTAAATGCTTATACATTTTTTTCCTCTGATTCAAAGTTACAAAATATATGCAAGACTGACATTTTAAATGTCGGCAAACGTTTCTTTTCCTGAAAAAAAAAATGTGACCCAACTTTCACCTATAAGACTGAGTAATGAAGTTCAAAAATACTCATTGTCTCATTTTAATTTTTTCTCTTTTATTCCAAAGCATAATTCTTAATTTTAAAATGTGCAGAGTAGCCTTAAATTAAGTTAATTGCTGGAATTAGTTGAAATATTTCTCTATCTCTTCCCACTGGACTATGGCACGCTGGTTTTAAAGAAGTTAATAGTTCTAGAAAATAATGTATTAGCAGTCAAAAATGTGAATCAATGATATTACTGCAATACTATTTCAGAAGCAACCAGAATGGTTGAATTAATAACATCCTATTATTTTATTACAGCATAAGAATTTATAGCTGGGCTGACACCACATCAGGACTAATTCTCCCTTTTATTGGATGTTATTAGACAATGTATGGCAGGGCCTTCTCCAATGTCCCTGGGGAATCCCCACAGTGACCCAGGAAAGGTCACTTTCTTAACCCTAACCCAGTAACACATTATTCTTTTGTCTCTCCAGGTTCACACAAAGTTCATGTATAAAAATACCTTCCTAAACCAGAGGTCAGCTAGTCAACAAGGTATCATTTGAGTACTTAAACTTAAATCTAACTTGTACTTGATCAGAAATATATTATGGGCTTTCTGTCAGCAGCTAACAACTTTAACAGGCTGATATATCTTTATACTTGTGCTTTTGTACATTGACTAAGACGGCTTTTGTCTGGCTAAACTGAACTGAAACTTGCTAACCTATATAGGTCAAAGGTATGTGGAAAGAAGACTTCAATGTGTTATAAATTGAGGAAAGAATTACATTCAATGCGTCTTATTCAGCAGGAGAGTTTGGGAAGTCTTGGGTCTCTGTAGGTTGAAAAGCTTACCCTAATTGTCTTATATGTTTAGGCAAAGTTTAGATTTTGATCTGATGAAGCCATCGAGTTCTTTAATAGCTGCCTATGGGCTAAGCAGTTGATAGCAGAAGGTGATTGTCCCAGCCACCAATTCATTTTAATATTTACTGAGCACCTAACACACTAATCGTGGTTCTGGCTATCAGAGATATGACATGGAATAAGATATTATTCTTCTGAATATCATGCTCCCGTCCCCTTCCCGATCCACTGATATCACTTACAGGGCATTGGCTCTGCCTTAGCCAGAGACAGAATGAGAAAAGTTTTTTTGTTTTTTTGTTAAATTTATTGGGGTGACATTGGTCGGCAATATAGTTTCCAGGTGTACAACTCTACATTACATCATCTATGCATTGCGTTATGTGCTCACCACCCAGAATCAGCTCTCCTTCCATCACCACATATCTGGTGCCCACTCCCACCTCCTTGCCCCACCCCCACACACTCTCTCTCCCCCTCCACCTTACCCTCAGGTAACCACCAAACTATTAACTATATCCATGAGTTTTTGTTTCTTTGTTACTTTCAGTTTTACATTCCACCTATAAGTAAGGTGACCAGATTTTAACATTGGTAAAGCGGGACACCATTGACCGGGGGGTAGGGGGTTCTTGATTAAAAATTTGGTCTATCTCTCGCCGTTCCCTAGCTTGACGTGCATTCTTTCCAAAAATCGGGACTTCTTTAAAATGCCATGGGACGCGGGACAAATTGTTAAAAATCAGGACTGTCCCGCCAAAAGCGGGACCTCTGGTCACCCTACCTATAAGTGAGGTCATTTGTTTCTTGATTCTTTCAATCTGACTTATTTCTCTTCATAAGATGGTTTCATGGTCCATCCCTGTTGTCACAAATGACTGTATTTTATCTTTTCTTATCGCTGAGTAGTATTCCATTGTGTAAATGTACCACATCTTCTTTATCCAGTCATCTATCAGAGGGCACTTTGGTTGTTTCCATGTTCTGGCCACTGTGAACAGTGCTGCGATGAACATGCGGGTACAGATATCTTTGCAGATTAAGGGTTTTAGGGTTTTTTTGGTAGATACCCAGGAGAGGCATTGCTGGGTCAGATGCCAATTCCATTCCTAATTTTCTAAGGAATCTCCATACAGCCTTCTGTAGTGATTGTACCAGGTTACATTCCCACCAGCAGTGTATGAGGGTTCCTTTTTCTCTACAGTCTCTCTAGCACTTGTTATCCCTTGTCTTGTTGATTATAGCCATTCTAACAGGTGTGAGGTGGTATCTCATTGTGGTTTTTATTTGCATCTCCTTAATTGCTAGTGATGTTGAGCATTTTTTCATATATCTGTTGGCCGATTGTATGTCTTCATGAAAGAAGTGTCTATTTAGGTCTTCTGCCCATTTTTAATTGGATCACTTGTTTTTTTGTTTTTGAGTTGTACAGGTTCTTTGTATATTTTTTATATTAGTCCCTTATCAAAGGCGTTGCTTGCAAATATTTTCTCCCAGTTGGTTGGCTGCCTCTTTGCCTTCTTGATGGTTTCCTTTGCAGTGTAGAACTTTTTAGCTTTATGAAGTCACATTCATTTATTTTTGCTTTTACTTCCCTTGCTATTGAGGTCAGGTTCATAAAGTCCTCCCTGAACACGAGATCTATAAGTTTAGTACCAATGTTTTCTTCTATGCAATTTATTGTGTTGGGTCTTATTTGGAGGTCTTTAATCCATTTTGAGTTAATTTTGGTATATGGTGAGAGATATAGCTTACATTCAGCCTTTTGCATGTGGTTTTCCAGTTTTCCCAGCACCATTCACTGAAGAGGCTTTCTTTTCTACACTGTATATTTTTTTGCTCCTTTTTTGAAAATAATCTGTCCATATATTTGTGGGTTTATTTCTGGAATTTAAATTATGTTTCATTGGTCTGTGTATCTATTTTTCTGCCAGTACCAAGCTGTTTTGATTACTGAGGCTTTGTAGTATAGATTAAAGATGGGTGGTAAGATTCCCGCAGCTCTATCCTTTTTTCTAAGGATAGCTTTGGCAATGTGGGGTCTTTTGTGGTTCCATACAAATTTGATGATTTAAAAAATCTACTTCTTTAAAGAATGTCTGTGGGATTTTGGTGGGAATGGCATTGAATCTATATATTGCTTTGGGTAATATGGCTGTTTTAACTATGTTGATTTCTCCAATCCATGAATATGGAATATCTTTCCATTTCTTTGTATCTTCTTTAATTTATTTTAATAGTGTCTTATAATTTTCAGCATATTAGTTCTTCACATTCTTTGTTAGATTTATTCCTAGGTATTTCTTTTTATCTTCTTTTTTTTTATTTTTATTTTTTTGCAATAATAAAGGGAATTGATTTTCTTGCCTCTCTTTCTGAGGTTTCATTGTTGGCATATAAAAATGCAGTTGATTTTTGCACATTAATTTTGTATCCTGAAACTCTACTGTATTTGTCTATTGTTTGTAATGTATTTCTGATAGAGTCTTTAGATTTTTCTATATAAAGGATCTTGTCATCTACAAAGAGCAACAGTTTGACTTCTTCTTTCTTAATTCTAATAACTTTTATTCCTTTCTCCTGCCTGATTGCTCTGGCTGGAACTTCAGCACTATGTTGAACAGTAGTGGTGACAGGGGGCATCCCTGTCTTGTTCCTTATTTTAGGAAAATAAACTTCAGTTTTTTCCTGTTCAATATAATATTTGCTGAGGGTTTGTCATAAGGCCTTTATTATGTTGAGGTACTTTCCTTCATTTCCCATTTTATTCAGTGTTTTTATCATAAATGGGTGTTGTACTTTGACAAATACTCTTTCTCTGTCAATTGAGATAATCATGTGGTTTTTATCCTGTTTGGTTTATGTGCTGGATTATATTGATTGATTTGCATATGTTGAACCATCCTTGTGCCCCTGGGATGAATCCCACTTGATCATGGTGAATAATCTTTTTAATGCATTGTTGTATTCTTTTTTAAAGATTTATTTTTATTGTTTTTGACAGAGAGAGAGAGAGAGAAAGAGAGAGAGAGAGAGAGAGAGAGAGAGAGATACAGAGACAGAGAGATGGGGGAGGGTCCAGAGCAGTCTCCATAGTTGCACATCATTGGTTTTTCCACATAGTTTCATTCCACAGGTGGGAGTGGGGCTACATAGGGCAGGAGCTAGGTCGGGGTCTCACCCTGGTGAGAACTAAACTGGGGGCACTCCCCAGTTCAGCATATGGGTCAGCACAGACCGTGGCCAGGATTCAATCCTCGGTCCCCAGGGCTACAAAGTGAGTGCTTAACCCACTGAGCCATCCCGGTTTCCCCACATTGTTGTATTCTGTTAGCTTAAATTTTGTTTAGGATTTTTGCATCAGTGTTCATCAGGGAGACTGGCCTATAGTTATCCTTTTTTGTATTGTCCTTCCTAGCTTTTGGTATTAGGGAAATATTGTAGTTGTGTAATATTGCCTGCTCTTGAATTTTTTTGGGTAGTCTGAGGAGGATGGGCATTAGTTCTTCTTCGAATGTTTGCTAAAACTCTTTGGTAAAATCATCTGGTCCAGGACTTTTGCCTTTGGGCAGATTTTGGATATTGGTTCAAGTTCTGTACTATTGATTGGTCTATTTAGGTCGGCCAAATCTTCTTGGTTCAGTCTAGGCAAACTATATGTTTTTAGAAATTTGTCCGTTTCCTTTAGATTGTCAAATTTGGTGGCATAGAGTCTTTCATAATAATTTCTTATGATTGTTTATATTTCTGCAGTATCAGTTGTGATCTCTCCCCTATTGTTTCGAATTCTGGAAATAGATTTTTCGCTTCATTCTTTGGTAAGCCTAGCCAGTGGTTTGTCAATTTTATTGATTTTTTCAAAGAACAAGGTTTTTGTGGCATTAATTTTATCTATTGTTTTTCTATTCTGAATTTCATTAAGTTCTGCTTTAATTTTTATTAGTTATTTCCTTCTGCTGGCTTTTAGGTTCCTTTGTTCATCTTTTTCTAGTTCTTTAAGATGGGATGTTAGGATGTTTACTTGTAGTTTTTCTTGTTTCTTGACATAAGCCTGTATCAATATAAATTTCCTTCTTATTACTGCTTTTGCTGTGTCCCAGAAATTTTGGTATGTCATGTTTTCATTGTCATTCATTTCTATAAATTTTCTAATCTCTTGTTTTATTTCTTTTTTGATCCAGTCATTTTTTAATAACATGTTGTTCAATCTTCACATATATGTGATTTTTTTCTGCTTTCCTTTTACAGTTGATTTCTAGTTTCAAAGCTTTGTGGTCTGAGAATACACTTGGTATGATTTGAATATTCTTAATTTTGCTAAGGTTGGATTTAGCTCCCAGGATATGGTCTGTCCTTGAAAATGTTCCATGTGCACTAGAATAAAATGTATAGTCCTGTGTTGCAGGATGGAGTGTACTATAAATGTCAATCACATCAATTTTCTATAATGTATCATTTAAGACTGCAATTTCCTTATTTATTTTCTGCTTGGATGATCTGTCCATTGTTGTCAAGTGGGTGTTTGTGTCCCCTGCTATAATTGTATTTTTGTCAAATTCTCCTATTAGATCTGTTAGTAATCGCTTTGTAAATTTTGGTGCTTCCTGATTAGGGGCATATATATTGATGCATATCATGTTTTCTTGATGTATTGTCCCTTTTATAAAAATAAAATGTCCATCTTTATGTCTTATTATTATTTTTTTATCCTGATGTCTGTTTTATCAAAAATCAGTATGGCCATTCCTGTTTTTCACTGACTACCATTTGCTTAGAGCAGGGGTCTCCAAACTTTTCAGCCCATGGGCCACATTAACTATCAAACAGCAAGTCTGGGGGCTGACTACACACTTGAGGTCCAAATAAAAAAGAATCAAAACATAGATGTTGTTTCTAATTATTTATTTAATATTATTTTATTCAGATAAAAAAGGTCTCCACGGGCTGGATGAGAGGGCCTCGCAGGCCGCATCCGGCCCACGGGCCATAATTTGAAGACCCCTGGCTTAGAGTATTGTTTTTCATCCTTTTACCCTGAATCTGTTTGTCCTTGTGGTTGAAGTGTGTCTCTTGTAGGCAGCATAAGGTTGGGTTTTGTTTTTTAATCCAGTCAGTTACATTGTGCCTCTTTATTGGTGAATTCAGTCCATTTACACTTAGGGTGATGATTGATACATGAGGATTTTCTATACTTTTTATATCCTTACTTTTTATTTCTTTGTTTTCCCAGCTTTTCTCCATTTATTTTTATTTCTTGATTCAGGCCAAATAGCCTCCTTCATTATTTCTTGGAATGCTGATTTTGTGCTGGAGAATTCCCTCAGCT
The DNA here is from genome assembly GCA_004027555.1 of Craseonycteris thonglongyai. Lineage (NCBI taxonomy): Eukaryota > Metazoa > Chordata > Mammalia > Chiroptera > Craseonycteridae > Craseonycteris > Craseonycteris thonglongyai. Next base: position 10,599 of record PVKE010014832.1, read on the forward strand.
TCTGTATATCTGAGAAGGCCTTAATTCCTCCTTCATATCTAAAGGTTAATTTTGCTGGATAGTTAACTCTTGGCAGAAATTTTCTCTTTTAAAATTTTGAAGATTGGGCTCTTCTTCCTCCTGGCTTGCAGAGTTTCTGCTGAGAAGGCTGATGACAGCCTGATAGGTTTTCCTTTGAAAGTTATACATATATTTTTTCCCTGGCAGCCTTGAGGATTCTTTCTTTGTCTTTGTCTTTTGTCATCTTCAGAGCAATGTGCCTTGGAGAAGATCTGCTAGGGTCTAGGTAGCTAGGGTTCTTGATTTCCTCTTGAATTTGGGGTTCCAGTTCTTTCCATGAGTTAGGAAAATTATCATCTACTATCTGCTTTAAAAGGCTCTGAGAAGATTCCACCATCTCACTTCCTTCTGGTACCCCTATTATTCTAATATTGCTCTTTCTGATGGAGTCAGAGAGTTCTTGTAGGGCTCTTTCATTTCTCTTGACTCTCATATCTCTTTCTTCTTCCCTCTGAAAAATTTCCATGTTTCTATCTTCAATGTCACTAATTCATTCCTCCAGATGGTCAGCTCTGTTTCCTATGCTCATTAGTTCTTTATTCAGCTCTCCCATTATGCCTTTCATCTCAAGGAGTTCCTTTTGGTTCTGCTCTAACTTCTCTATTTTGTTGGTGAAGTATTCATTTTGATCAGAAAATTTCTTATTGAGGTCATTTAACTGTGTCTGGGTACTCTGCCAGCATTTATTGAGCTCTCTGAGTGTCTTTGGAATTGCAGCCCTGAATTCTGTTTCACTTAGATTATTTGCTTCCAAGTCTGTAAGCTTCTTTTCTAAAGATTTTTCATATTCTTTAGGAGTGACTTTGGATTCTGAGGTATTGATTGTATTTGATGTGTTTTTCGTTTTTGTTTGTTTGTTTGTTTGTTTGCCTTAGGCATGAGAATGTTTTCCCTCTGGGGGTTTTCCTAGAAGATGGGCTTCTCTTTTTTTTTTTCTTTTTGTCCCAACTGTCTTAGTCTCTATGCTCCCCCTATTTGAGAGAGTGAGGTGGGCTGTGGTCTGATTGCAGCCTGGTATGTCTCTGTTGTGTAGCAGGTTGCAGCATGAGCTCAGTTGAGGGAGAATGAGTTTTGGGGGAGGGTTGAAGGAAGCAGTCAGTTTCTGTGTACTGGGGTTGCACTCCAGGTTACTGGTTTAGCTGATAGAAGGTGGAGCAATTGAGGTGTGGGCGGGGGTGGAGGAGTGTGGTTAGGAGCTGGGGTGGGTCTGAGACACAATAGCAGATTCTTCTGTCAGCAGGGGGGCTGGTGGGTCAGTGTGGAAGAGGCGGGCAGCAGCTTGGTCTTTCTCTTCCCTCTGCTCTGCTCAGGCTACTCTTTCACTTTAATTATGAGCCCATGGCTTGATAAGCAGCTCCATAAGACCTGGCTGATATTCAGCTCAGCTGTGCTGTTTCTATAAGCCAGTGACTAGCCACACTGAGCTGCTGCTGGCAGGCTAGTGCCCTGCTCTCTTGCTACCCAGGAAGTTCAGCCACTGCTGCTCTGAACTTATTGCTGTGTGGTCTCTATTTCACCTCAGACATGGTGATCTGAATGGGACACAGTATGCCACCACTTGAGTTCAGATGTTACATTGTCCACAGTCTCATGGGGCTTCTACTGTCCTCGGGTTGTGGCTTCCAGCCCTCCCAGGATCTAGCTCCACTTTGACCATAGTCCCCCAATTCTCCTTTTTTTTCTTCCATCCCTGGGTCATGTTCCACATCACTGTCCCTGTCCCCATGATGCTCCTTCCCCTTCCCTCTCCTGTTTGACCCCTTTTTTTCTCTAACCTTCAGGTTTTGTTTTGCATTGTGTGGTTCTCTCAGTTGAGGGTATTTCTCAGGGTTTCCCCTTAGTTCAAAAGTCCCTTCCCAGGTAGGTATCGGGGTTCTCCTCTCACAGCGCCATCTCTTGAGTAAAGTTTTGATCCTATAATTTGCAGTGCCCCTTTGTTCTTAACCTTAGGAAAGACTTTTTTTATTATTATTAAATTTATAAAGCATTTAGATTCCACAATCTTTAAAGACTTTTACCACTGGAACATAGCAACAACCATGACTAAACCATTATATTACTTTAAGTATTTAATAAAGATTTATTTACAGAAAAGAAAGAAAATTGTGTGTCACTTGGCTATAATAAAATCTGAGGCCAAAAGAAGATGTGTAGAAGTTATTATGCTCAATCTATGAACATAAATTCTTTTTTCCTACTCTTTCTTTTGATTCTTGATTCATAGTGCTCAGGAAAATAAGTATGTGTTTTCTCAAGAAACAAGACAAGCAAACATAGAAAAAATAATGTTGAAGCTAGACAAGAACTGTGACTCATTGATCGAAAACTTCCAATTTACATAGGAGAAAGTGGTCTTTGCTTGGACAACTTCCACTCTTGGGATAGTCTTATTCTCTTCCTTCACCTCAATAAATCCTTGTCATCAAGCCATGCTCTCCCCCATTGGTCCTACATGTATAGGACATCTACATGCATAGATAACATTGGGTTGAAATTATTTGTTCACGTATCTCTTTTTCCTAACAACACTGAAGTTTTTCAATGGCAGGAACCAGACCTCTAGGTTGACCTCTGTGTCTCAGGCTGCAGCAGGGACCAATGCATAGAGGGTCCTGACAATGCCTATGAACTGAGGTGACCTGATCAAGTTTATGGAGTGAATTAATAGCAGATCCAGGACTAAGACACAGTTCTCCTAATTCATGGTCTTGGGTTCTTTCTACAACACTACACAAAGACATATGTGGGAGGAGAAAGCATCATAAATTGAAAAGGAAAGCCTTTGAACAGTTTTCCTCAGGCCAAGTTCATAAAACTTAATGGATATTTTTGCCCTAGAGCCTTTGCCACCCACCTGATCCCATGACTAGTCTTCATTTGCTTAAGATGAGTATTCTTGGTTCAAATCTAATAAAAGGAAAGGATGTCAATGGTTACTGAATACCTGCTATGTGCCAGGAACTTATCACATACTGTATATTGTATTGTACAGTAGCACATACTATACAAATGATATTGTATTACAATGTCATTTAAAGCCAGGTTTGTTTGGAATTCTATCTTCTGATGTGCTTTGTTTTCATCTTTTCTGGTAAAAATCTTTTTAAATAGCTACCAAGAAAAACAAACAAACAAACAATATTTTTAAGAAGTTATATCAAAGGGTTTGAGAGAACCAAGGTCTCTTGGTAGCCAATAGAAGTGATGATAGCCTGATAACCTGCAAAAGGATTAGGTTAAAGATGATGGAGCTAGACTAGACGGAGACAGGAAACCCTTCAAAATGTTCAGTTCCACTGGGTCTACCATGGCATACAGCTTCTCAAACTGCATCTGGTTTACAGGGCCTCAAAACAATAAAATAACATAAAAAGTGAATAAATAAGAAATAACAGGAAGTCTCGAAGTGCTTGGTAATAGTGTTAGTTCAGACAGCCTGCATCTTCCTGATTCTCTTGGCTTTTTATTCTTGTTTAAAAATTCATGATTTCAAGATGACTGTCCTAGAGCCAGGTGTCTCAACTTATTCAAGACAGAAACGGTGATAGGTAAGTATCAGCCACTTTTGTACCTTTTATCAGGAAATACAAATTCTAGGACATGCTCTTCTCCTATCCCCCATCATTAGGTTCTTCTTATATCACATTAGTAAGAACAATGCCACACAATCACTCCTGGCTATATGGAAAGATGAAGAGGGGAAGGGACATTGGAAATAGCTGTTGGATTAGCTAACAAACAGTACATGTCATAGGCTTCTGATGGTGCATTGAAGCTGAAGATACGTAAGATTACCTCTACCCTTCCCACCATAGTCAAGTATCTCTCTCTGTGGATTACCACTACTCAAATAATGAAGAATCAGAAGGCTACTCACTCAGTCTAATATAAAGTCTCATCTCTAAATGCCTCCTGGAGAGGGGAGTAGGAGATCTCATAAATCTAAGTGAGATTCTCAACATTTTCTCTTTAAAGAAATTCATTTTATTTATGCTTTGCATCTTGATGTTTCCCATTATATTCTCAAGAAGAGCATTTCTAAATTTCCTTTCTTGTTCCCTCAGCACACAGTAGTAGTTTAATAAATGATGTATCCATGTTTGGATGGATGAACAGATTCTGAAAATAGCTAAAGTGGAGTATAGATGCTTGAGAGGAATTGGACTTCAATAGAAAAAAAAAACAGGTTGAAGGTCGACATTGCTAATGGGAGGTACTCAGAGTTGATAGAAGAGTGAAAAGCTCCTAAATCAAATTCCATTGTGACAGAATTTTGCTATGTCACCACTTTTCTGAGCCATCAGGGACCATTCCTGGCCACACCAAAAGCAAAAAAAAGAAGACATACATTAACATCTAAAAACACATGTTCTGTTTTTGGATTCCCCCTCAGTGAAATCAGAATCGTTCTTATTAAGTAAATTGTTGAATAAGTCAGCCGTTTCTAGAAAGCCTATAGACATATTTTGCCAGTCATTGTTCTTCCTCTTCTCTCTCTCCAGCCCACATATACCCAGTGGCTATCAATATATGTTTGTTTGTTGTTTTAATTTTAAATCTTGGTTCTTTTTATTCTGATTATATAGAAATGTACTTAATTGGGTCTTTGTCATCTGGGGAGAGGGAGCAGATGGAGGAAGGAAAATTATTAACTACATTTTCCCACCTCATTGACTAAGCCCATCACACAGAAAACTTGTGATTCCTTATCATGTTTTAAAATATAATCATGTAAGCCACCCAGCAGTTTAGGAATTCCTAAACCAAAGCTATTTAATTATCAGTATAGTCATCATGATCCACATCTCTAGTTTGAAGAACAAAGGCAGTACATTCTTTGCTTTTTGTTCCCCCAACCATACTTGCTCAGTCCCTACCAGCCCACTTCCCCCATAAGTCTAATATTTCTCTGTGGCTCTCTACTCAACTACTCAACCGAGAACCAGAAGGTTACTTACTCAGTCCAAAGTAAATATTTAAATGCCTCCTGGAGAGAAGACTGGGATGTGCCATAATCTAAAAATCAGATTCTCAACATTTTCTCTTTAAAGAAATTTATTTTATTCATTCTTTGAACCTTGATGTTTCCCCTTATATTTTATTGTACTCTCAATGTATGCTGATTATAACCCACTCAGATGATTTTACAGTACCACCTATTGCACTTGGGGGTAAGGGAATACTATTTGTAACTGTTGCTGTCACGTGGGCTTGCTGCTGAAAACAAACCCAATGCCTCCTTACCAACAAAGGCAATGACACTATGTACCACTTCCCAGACTTGCACAGACCACAGGGCTGCCCCACCTCTTGGACTACTGCAGCTAGAGAGCTGTTTAAACATATTACCTCTGAAACATGAATGTCATGTTAGAGTTAGGAAGTACAGAGGTTGGTGGGCACTACAATAAAAGTATAGCCTTTGTCACACACTGGGCAAAACACCAGCAGTTCCCTCACAACACCCCACATTCAAGGGTTAGATCAAAATTGCATTCCAACCTGCCCTTCACTCATTGGTCAACTCCCAGTCAAGGGGCCCATAGAAGCCCTTTCATGATGACGTTTCTTATTTTTATTTTTTAAGATTTATTTTATTGTTTTTGACAGAGACAGACAGAGACAGAGAGAGAGACAGAGAGAAGGGGGAGGACCCAGATCAGTTTCCATAGTTGTGTATCATCAGTTTTTGACATGGTTTTATTCCACACAGGTGGGCAGGGCCAAGCAGGCCAGGAACTGGGCTGGGGGCCTCCTGCATGGGAGACATGCCCCCTCAAGCCAGAGGATGAACGTGGGGGGTGGGGTGGGGGTGAGAACTGAACTGAGGAACTCCTGCATGACAAGCACACTCCAGTTCAGCATATGGGTCTGCACCAGCCGGGGCCAGGATTCGATCCTCAGTCCCCAGGGCTGCAGAATAAGTGCTTAACCCTCTGAGCCACCCCGGCTTCCCCATTATTTTTAGATAACTAAAAACAGATGTTCAAAAGTCACAAAATGACAATTTGCCTCATATATAGAACTCACCTGGACAGAAAAAGAGGCAGGCATATTTCATAATGCAAATTTCCTAGATTCCTAAGAGTAATGATATTTTACCCAGCCAGGCCCCTGTTTTACCATAGAGAACTAAGAGGAAAAGAACCAAGACTCTTTTCATCAAGCTGGGTCATGTCGGTCAAGTTACTTTATCTTTCTTCATTGTTCTTCTTGCACATCTCAGACAGAGGTTATCTTTTAATTCCTGACTAACTTCAAGTTTATCTTAAAATTGGGGAGCTAGCAGATGTGGTACAAAAAAAAGTTTTAAAAATTATCCCAATGTAAATATTATATGAACATCAATATGACCTTATAGCTCTAAGGCAATTCTTTCACACAAAAAAATTAAAATCAGCATGGAAGAGGCCTTATTTCCAAGAAGATACTTTGCTTAAAGTAGGAAACCATTGTCATAGCCCTGAGAACTCTAAGATGTTCATCATTATAACTTGTTTTTTTGGAATCAAAAATGCCTTCCCTACTTACCCTGAAGTCATTTCAATAAAGGCTTTTCCTAGTGGGCACACAGAGGAAGTCATTGGTTTGATGTATATATTTAATTTTGTGTACATTTTTGCACCTCATGTGCAAATCCCACTTTCTATATTTATCTTGAGATCCTCTAAGGGACTGCTGATATAAACCTACCCCTTCCAAGCACAAAAAACCTGTAGACTTGAAGGGATTTTTTTTCCAAAAGAACAATATAGTAAATAAAAATCAAGGTCAAGGTTTACTATCAGCTTATTGCCTTTGAACCTGAACTTGATAGTCAAGGCACAATACTGGACTGATTTTCTTTCCTCCTTGATGACTTCATTGCTGGATTGGATGTATAACATCTTTACTTTGAGAAGAATGCTTTAGGACCAATTTTCTCTAAATCATTTTTCAAGATTTCCTGTTACTTTATCTAAAGCTGCTTTCCATTAAAAATTCCTCAGTACAAAGCATCTAGACACACAGACACCATAATTAGGGGGATTTCAATTACCTATGTGAGGAGGCAGGTAATTGACAATCTAATTAGTTTCATTTGAATTACCCTTTTTCTCTTCATTAGATCAGTTAAAGTGGTGAAGGTGTGTAAAATCTTCCAAGACCACAGCATTTTCAAACTAAATTTACTAAAAATTAAGGCTGGACCTTTCCAAGACCAAGCGAGCATAAGCAATAAGAAGGCAGTGTCTGAGACAGTTGCTGTGTGTAAGAACCAGTCAAACACACTGGAAGCTCATCAAGCAAGAATATGATTCAAAGCCCTGGGGTAGAAGCTAGCAAGCGACTCAGGTAGGACTCATTTATTGTCCAAAGGAGAGGTTATTTGATATGTGCCTTATTTAGTGAATTAATGATCATTCTTATTTAATGGGGTGCTTGCTGTAGATCAAAGACTGCATAAGTGCCTGATATGCAGTATTCTCCTGTTTTCATGCAAGTGTCAACTCTCTGAGGTTACTACTACCATCCCCAATTTATAAATGAGGAAACTAAATGGCAGAGAATAGAAAGTTTTCTGCATCCAGCTGAATAGTCTAACCCTGGATCCCATGTTCTGAAATGTTGTGTTCATTCCCTGACCCACAGAGAACTCATCTTTGGATTTCAACAGACTTAGGGCAAATACCAACTCCTTCACCTAACAACAGTCTTTCCCAAAATATTGTTTCCTTTCACCTTTCTATTTAAAAAGTTGCCTTTTTTTTTTTGCTACTGAATATGTGTAAGCGGGTATATGAGGATAGTCTGGAAAAAATCCTGCCATTGTTAATATAAAGAGAATTGTTTTCTGGCTGGATATTTACTTTCTGGACAGCTCTCATATATGTATGTATAATGTATAAAGATGTTCATGTATAGGTATGAAAAATAAAAGGTAACTAAAAAACAAACAAAAAAAAGTTCCTATAAACTTTGGGTGAAAATGACACATGGATATATGTTCATTGAATGTAACAAATGCATCCCTCTGGTGCTGGATGTTGATAGTAGGGGAGGTTGTTGGTGTATGGGAACAAGGACTATCGGAGAATTCTCTGTACATTTCATTCAGTTTTGCTATGAACCTAAAATTGCTCTAGAAAGTCTATTAAATTTTTTTAAAAGGTACGGGGAAGCCAGGATGGCTCAGTGGGTTAAATGCTCACTTTATAGCCCTAGAGACCAAGGATTGAATCCCTGCCCCAGCCCATGCGGAACCACATGCTGAACTGGCGTGTGCTTCTCATGTGGGAGGCCCCCAGTTCAGTTCTCATCCCCCAGTTCAGCCCCTGGCTCAAAGTGCCATGCCTCTCACGCAGAAGGCCCCCAACCCAGTTCCTGCCCTGCAGAGCCCCCTCCCACTTGTGTGAAAAGAAAACTGTTGAAAACTGGTGATTTGCAACTATGGAGACTGCTCTGGGCCCTCCCCCTTCTCTCTGTCTCTGTCTGTCTCTGTCTCTCTCTGTGTGTCAGAAACAATAAAATAAATCTTTTAAAGAATATATAAAAGTCAATGGTAATATGGAGCTTCTTTAAGAAAATTTCAAGATTAATCTGAGCTTTGTGAAATTTCTTCTCTGAGTCCTACTCTTTGGTTGGGTGTATCGTGCTCCCAACCATCTGGTGTGCTAAGTGTCCCCTCTGCCATTCAGCATGCTCATCAGTCTCTCTGTGCTTCACAACTCCTCTTCCCCTGCCTACTGAGACTCCGGAATCTTCCAAGGCAACTTAAACTTCAACAAAATTTGACACTTACAATGGTGATAGGCCTTTACTCAATATACATGGCTGTTTGGAACATACTAGCTTATTGCTGAGATATATCTGTATTAATGATTTAATCCAAAGGTCATCAGGACTTTTGATTATAGATTATAAAAAGATAGTTTTAAAAATTGAGAAAAGAAATCACCAACCTTCCAGGCCAATGCTGTGCACTAGAAATATAACACAAGCCACAAATGCAAACCATGAACATAAATCTTCTAATAGTTACATTTAAAAGGTATAAAGGAAAATATACAATTCATTTTAAAATCATATTTTTATTTTAATGTGTGAGCAATATAAACATTATTGTTGAAATATTTTACATTCTCTTCCGTTGGACCAAGTCTTTGAAATTTGGTCTGTAGTTTACAATGTCAGGTTGTTTCAATTGGACCAGCCACCTTTCAAGTGCTCAATGGCCAGCTGAGGTGGGTGCCTACATATTAGTCAGTTGGAAGTCTAGACTTCTCATGACATTTTATTCATTCCCCCATTAGCCAGAGCCACAGGTAGGTTCTCCATCCACCATAAGGATAGGAGAGGTCCTCTGACAAAAATGGAATCCAATTTCAAATGCAGGTAAGACAGGCTTGAAAACCAGGATGACTGTTTCCACCAAGCTCTGTCTCCTTTCCAATGCTTTGAGCTTGTTCTATTTCATTTGGTCCTCACAGTAAATCTGCCTCCCCCTCATCCTGGCCCATTTTACAATTTCTATTTTCCAATTTAAAGTTACACTGATTAATGACGGGCTCAAAAACCATGTTCTAGTTATGTGATTTTGGACAAATTGTCCTCTCTAAGACTCAAGTTACATGAAAGTGTAATAAAGAGAATAATTGCTGGCATGAAAAGTGATTGTGAAGGTTAGATAAAACATATATACAGCACTACAGAATAAATGCTCCAAAAGGGTAGTAAATATTCCAAGTGTGCAGGCTCCAAGTCACATACTCATTGCCCTAGATCACTCTGCGTGCATGAGCAGGTAGGCCTGGAAGATTTCACCAAAAAGGCAAAAGCAGCACCGCATCTGGCAGACCGATCTCACATCCAGATGATGCTGCCTTTGATGTTGTAACAATCATTTTCTCAATTCTCATTCTCTCTCAACCCTTCCACCTAGTTCTTCACCTAAGTTTTTAGATGTTATGGCTTGGAAGGCTTGGACTGTGAAATATAGTCATTTAGGGGGACTTTCATTTTGATATTAGACTTGACAGATCTGGATGGCTCAACTGTGTAAGTGTTCAGTTCTCCTCTGCTGCATGGATCAATAAATACCTGGATTTTGACCAAAACCTAGAGTCCTGGACTTCTTGACATGACATCTGCTCCTCCCCACTCAACTGCCTCTAAGAATCAGAACTCCTGGGATACTGATCAGCTTGGAACAGGGAGTTACCATGGTAACACTGTCCGGGTGGCAAAAATGTTCTGTGGATTTGAACTATTGGCATCGTTCATATTACCCTACGTAGACACCTGCTTATTTTAAATACACATGAGTTTTGTTCTAATTGTGATAAAAATTCTAACCGCTGGATTGATTCCCTTTGATATTGTTATTTTTTTTTTTGGGGGGGGGGCCCTGGGTATTCATTTGTATATGTAGTTCATACACTTACATTAATTAATTTTTGGCAGTCTTTTCATTATTCCCACTAGCAGAAAAAGAGGCTGGAGTAACATAAATTTTGAGATTTTTTCATTTATAATTCTAAAATGCTGCCCTGTTTATCATAACAGACCTGAGTGGTGATGGAATTTGAGTTACCAGAGAGAGCTATTTCAATACTCAGGGAGCTATTAGAAGAGATGGGAGCATCGATAAAGTCAAGGGTCAAAATAGGTAACATTGGGGTTAAGAAAGCCACAGTGGTACACATAGAAAGTCAGAACTCCAGGTACTCAAAGTGAAAGCTAAGCAATATTGATTGTTCTATTTCTCAGATGAACTTCAATCCGTTTTGTTTCTTCCTTATGTACACCTGATCTAGCATCCCCAAGAGAATGTTGATTCAGTTAATGTGTTTTTGTAGCCCTGGTGATATAATAATTATCCCAGGAATCCCAGTGTTCAGATAACTGGAGATCCCTGACCACCACCTTGACTGAGAGGGAAGGATTAAGCTACTTGCCATCTCCATGTGGAGGTTTGAAGTTGTCTAAGATCAAGCTGTGACCTTGGCTATACAAGACTTCTCAGACTTTCAGAGGATCAGCATGGATCTTCAACTACTGGCCATGGCTTAAACTAAGACCATCTACTACTGAACTAGTATAGTTCCCTTCTCAAGTAAAGTCCTAGAACTCTCACTTAGCAGGTGAGATTTCCAATGTGCTTTTTAGGTAATGCAGTATATTAGTTTTTAAATGTGATTGAGCTGGAGACTTTCTTCCCTTTAGAAATACTTTAAAAGGCAAAGAACAAAATGTACAAATCCATTCCCACCAACAAAAAGACAATGTTCAGTTAACCTTGTTCTTTCAAATGCCCACGGCCTCTTTAGTTCACCAACTGTCGTACATTTGCTCCTTCAAAGCTAAAAGCTTTCTTTGAGGCTCAGAGATTGAGTTTTATCTGCCCACCACCCCTCAGTGATACAGGGTTGCTTCCCCCCCACACTGGAGGGCTCTGGGGTACTGCTGCTGGCCTCCTTGGAGAAGGGCTTGGCTTTCTAATGAATGAGTTGTGAAACGAGTTTCAAGGCTCCTTAGGAGGCAGATGAGGCTGCCTTGTCAAGCTTCCCAATGTCAACAGCATCTGTCTGTTACACATCAAAGCAAAGCCAACACCTAAGCAAATCAATCCATCCCTAGAACTTCTGTAAAGCATTAACTCCCCAAAGCAAGAAAGAAAACAGGATGGTGCTGTGACTCACACTTCAGGTAAAGAAAAACAGTGCTCAGTTTGCAGCCTGTTAAAATTATTTTCAGGTGGCAAATTCTTTCTATTGTTATAACTAGGCCATATACTAAGATCAACTTTTGGTTAAGGATGCAACATTTGAAAGTCACTCCTGGAATGGACTCTGATTAGAAAAATCAAGTTAACAAAGTATGTAGTTTTCTAGGTAGAATTTTGTACCATCAGGTGTCCTATCACGAGAGGATTCAGGTACTCAGGTATTTTTTTCCAAATTCAATTATAACAAGTCTATAGGACCATAGAAGTCATTATGGAAAAATCATGTTGGCAATATGAAGAAAAGAAAATCTATGGTGTTTCCATCAGTTCAAGTTCACTTTGCAGAGATTTCTGTAATGAAAAATCATGGAAAGGGGAAGGAAGCTGGGATGGCTCAGCAGATTAAGTGCTCGCTTTGCAGCCCTGGAGACTGAGGATCGAATCCCTGTCCCCATCCAGGCTGGCCCATACACTGAACTGGGGTGTGCCCCCAGTTCAGTTCTTGCCGGGGCCTATGCAGGAGGCTCCCGGCCCAGTTCCTGCCCTGTGCAGCCCCTTACCCACCTGTGGAGTGAAACTATATGGAAAACTAATGCTGTCAACTGTGGAGACTGCTCGGGGCCCTCCCCTTCTCTCTCTGTCTCTCTGTCAAAAACAATAAAAATAAATCTTTTTTTTTTAAATCATGGAAACATTAAAAATGAAAACAAAAACAGGCAAAAAATGAAGAAAAGATAATGACTACTCACTTGCCATTCCCAGTGGGGACTAGAAGATATTTGAAAATTAAAATGTTGGCATGCTTTAATTAGGGCTGCACTTGCTTATTCCGAAGTGTCATTAATAGACTAGATCCACTGAGCTTGACACTTAAACTATGTTTAATATTTTCCAATCAAATACATTTTGGCCATAGTCATAGCTGCCAACTATGACATAGATTAGATGGCTCTGTTTTAATAGCTGAAATAACAGGAACCAAATATGAGAAATCAATACAGTTATTTTGGTCATTTCATCAACTGTGTGATTCCTCAATTGTTCAGCTACTGCCAATTATCACAGCTGACAGGAGACTGAAATCCCCATAGAACTGCTGCTTCCAGACTATCATTTTTGGCAAATTCAATTTTTCTGTACCTGCTTGTATAAAATGGGAGGCATACAGCACCATTTTCCATTTCTGGGATCATATTAAGAATGCCTTTTCATCAAGCTTCCTAACAAAACTTTTCAGAGCTTGCCTGGGGTTTTGTATAGTTTCACCTTTATTACACAGAAAAATAAAAATAATCAGTAGGAGAAAGATGATTAAATATCATATGCTTTTTCTTATTTTTAGAAAAATAAGCATGTGAGCTATTCATTATGTTTCCGTTTTCCATGTTTCAAGTTTCTTGCTTTAAAGTCTCATTGTAAAGTTGAAGAACAGCTCCTCTGCTAGATTATAAGTGTTGGAAGAACCAGACCATTTCTTACTTGTCTCCTGTTGATTAGAGAGCCTGTCATAGCACCTTGAACTCAGAGGGCAGTCCAATTTTTGTTGGATGATTGGATGGATTTTCAACCTGAACTGATTTTCACCAGAGAATTCCAACTAATTTAAAAAGTAAGAATTATGGTGTTTGGCTAATTGAGTAACAGTAGGATTATCTGTGATGAATAGCTCTTCCCAAATGCAATGGCAAGGGAGACCTCTCTTTTCACATGAGAATAGAGAATAAGTCATCAACGCACTCCAAACCACCATAGCTTATTATATTTAGATATGCTATTTAAATAATTTTGGTACTTTCCCACAGCCCATGATTCTCTAAACTAGGCTCTACTTTTCATCAGGGGTAAAAATTATTCTTAGAAGACTGACTTCACAAAAATATTCAGATGACTACAGTGGTAACAAATCTCTATGATTATATTATGCACTATCAGTTGTATAAACTACATGGATGTCGATGAAGGGAATAGCAAGTAAAGTTTCATAACCACTCAGCTGTCTGTGTTGATGAGGAATTCACCAGTGCAATTATCTTATAAAGTTTCATCCACGATTCTGTCCTATAGTATCTGCAGCTAATGCAAGCAGTTAGAAACATTTTGGATTTTTGATGGTATAATACATCTAACTGTTCTTCTTGATAACACTCAGTCTCCAAGTGTATTTGAATTACAAACTTTTGTTTATTTTTATTGCATTTTAAAAAAAATAGTGGTAGTTCTGAGGTATCATTCTAGAACATTTTGTGCCTACTCTATACAAAGTTGTGTGCTCTGTACTGGAGATTGCATAAAATAGAAAAGGTTCCTACACTCATGGGTCTTATAATCCAGCAGGAAGAGACAGGCAAGAAAAACACAAGAAGTCATTTTAAGGAGGTGCTAAATGCTACACACAGAGAAATGAGGAGTGAAGGAAGAGTAGGGCAGTGACGATAAATGTCAGCCTTAGGAAAGGCCTCCCTTAGGAAGCCACCTGCCATGGAGCAGGCTTTGGGATAGGCTGCTTTACAACCTACCATTTGAAAAAATGCTCCAGATACATCCTTTAAAATAAAGTACAACTGTAGCTGCTAAGCCCTGTGATTCAATGGAGGATAGAGCATGTTCTATATGAAGGGCATAACAGGAGCCGAACAATGTCAGGAATACTGTGTTCTAAGTTCAAGGGGAGTGTTCAAAGGTGTTTCCTGAAATCTGAATGCCTCTTACCTGGAGGTTTGTTGAAATGGTTTTCCTCTTCCTTCCCCCTACCCAAACGTGTTCATGCTTAGAGGGGAGTTCCAACTCCCTCACATGGGGCATCATTTAAGTGTCAGATACAACAGATTGTAACTGTTCTGTGTGTTACCCTTGCTTTTAAAACCAGCTTGTTAACCCTCCATAGATGTCCCTCTTGCATCTCCTAGCAGGTTCAGCAAAATATTCTGCCCATACAGATAGTTTGTGGACTGCAGGTGGCAGAGGGCCATAGTTTGCTGACTACATCTGGACTATTCTAGAACCACCTTCATGACAGGCAGTTTTCTAAGAATAAAGTTAACTTAGGCAAAGATTCAGGACTCATATGCTCACACACACAGAATGAAGTTAGTGACATACACACATAGATATACACATTTACACACTCACACACCTGCCATTGAAGAATTCAATGTGAAGAAACAAATGGCGTAGTGGTTCTCAATCCTGGCTATATATTAGAATCATCTGAGAAGCTCTTTGAAAATGTCCATACTCAGACCCCACAACAAACTAATTGAATCCAAATGTCTGGATGGGAGCCCAGGCATCTGTGTTTTTTAAAGTTCTCCAGATAATTCTATTTTACAGCTGAGTTAAAAATGAATGTTTTAGACTGGTGGGTCTCAAACATTAGCTTCCTTCAGAATTATCTGAGGGTTGTTAAAACTATTGATGTCCTACCCCCCTTCACCCCAAAATTTCTGATTCAATAGGTCTGGGACTGGCTCCTGGAGGTTTGTTTGTTTGTTTGTTTGTTTGTTTGTTTGTTTGTTTCCCTAACAATTTCCCAGGTTGCATTGATGCTGCTGGTCTGGGGACAACACTTTGAGACCCATTGTCATAGAGAATGGAAATGTGATCCAGCTGAGAACTTTTCTGTAGGTGAGATTTTTAAGTTACTTTTGTTGGTTGGTGAGCTATTTGGTATTTCTACCCCACCCACCCACCCACCCCCATCAATTAGAGGTTTCTAGGGCACAGGTAAAAAAAAAGAGAGAGAGAGAGAGCAAGTTAAAGGCAGGGACCATGTGAAGGAATACAATAAATTCTTAACAAATATTTGTTTAATTTAAGACAAGGCAAGGACTAACAGAACAGGGAAGGTAAATGGCTTTGCTCTCCTGGTGGAGAAAGAAGAAATCCTGAGTAAATAGCAAAGACATTTCAAAGACTGCTTTGGACATATTTCCCAATAACAGGGAGAATGCCCACATTGTAGAAAACCTACCAAAGCCAAAAATAGCAATTAAAAGATTTAGTTGAATATATACTCTGGGCCCAGTATTTGGAGGAGCACATTCAAAAGAGAGAACACCCCAACCTTCAAGAAAGTCAATGCCACGACCACTGGCAAAAGTGCATTCTCTGTTTCAACGTTCAGGATGAGTCTTACATGCACATGTAGACTTTATTTAATAAGTAGAGAATCCCAGAAATGCTGCATGGTTTTAGACCCTCCTCTCATCATCTCCTAGAAAAACAACCTAATAAAACCTTGCTGCTCAAAGTGTGGAGCCTGGACCAGCAGAATCGCTATTGCCTAGGAGCTGGTTAGAAACAGGCCCTCCTTATGACCTTAATGGCGCATGTGTGCTTTTGTCTTTATGTGTCTCTTTCTCCTTAAAAAAAAAAATTAAAAGTATATTTTATGATCATGTTAATAAAAAGATATACCGTATTAACATTATATATCAAAACTCTTCTTCAACCTAAAAGTTCATTTTTTTCTTCATATTTTAAGAGAAAACATTGTCTTGTGTCCCTAAGATTGTGTCTAATAGTCAAGTCAGCCCCATTGAGAATCAGAAGCTTAAGTTCAATTCCAGAGTTACCAAGTTCGAATTCACATTTTCACAAAATCTTCGAGTGACTCAAATGCACGTTAAAGTATGAGAAACACTGTGTATAAAGTTCACTATAGCGTAATAAACAAACCCAGAAGCGAAAAAGTAGTTCCAACTCTTCCATACTTTCTGAATCATGAAAACACATTACCGTGTTCTCAGTGCTACACAGTCAGCTGTGTGTCTCCAGAATCCCCACTGACCTTGGGGCTATGCCACTGAAAATTACAGAGTTTGACCTCAGAGTAGACATGGAGGAGGTTAGGGAAATTCTATGGAGATTCATAACCTTTAAAATCACTGAGCAGTTGCAGAGGTATGAGCTTCTAGCAGCCACCTCAATATTTCTGACTGTGTAGAACTGTCTGGAGAAAATACTTGGAATCCTGACACTACCTTCTGATAACACTGGTGATTATGGATATTATTATATGACAATACTGGTGATTATGGCCTTGAGTATGAACTGAGGCACCATTCCTCACTGCACCTATGGAATGGATTAGGTTCATATTATAGATTTAAGTTTTTTCTCTCTATTTTTCTAAAATCATTCATGAACACAGTAGTTAAAGGTTTATATGATGCAGTAGAGACTCTGTGAGCCCTGCCAACCACTCTGGCAGCACCAGGAACCTCACCTTGTTCCATTTCTGTGCCCCCAGTACCAACTACCTTGCCTGGAACTTAGTAAGCATGCACAATATCTTTGATAAAGAAGCAATAAAGCTATATTATTAGCAATATAGTTATGAGAATGAACTCAAATTCAAATATACTTTTGTTTAAATCCTTCTTTCACTGACTACTTATTCAATGTATGACCTTGGGCAAGTTATACAATCTCACTGAGCCTTTATTTTCTGGTCTGTGACATGGACCATCATAACACCTACCCTATATTATTGAAATGATGAAAATGGGAAGATTAGACATTGAAATCATTAAGTACAGTGTGTGCTATATAGAAAGTAATAAAGAGTATCTCCTCCTTCATCTTCTGTTTTATATAAACCATTGTTAGAAAGATTTAAAAAATACAAACTTCTTCAGTAAATAGAGATTACAACAGTTTCAACATTTAAACATATATTTCTATGATTGACATTAACATATCTATCTTGCTTTGAAATATGGTAGATTATTTCTTCAGATAAATGCCCAGAAGTAGAATTATTGGGTCATAAGGTAATTCTATTTTTAATTTTTTGAGGAACTGTCATAACTGTCATACTGTTTTCCATAATGGCACCAATTTGCAATCCCACCAACAGCGCATGAAGGTTCCTTTATCTCTGCATCCTCACCAACACCCGTTGTTTATTGATTTATTGATGATACCTATCCTGACATGTGTGAGGTAATATCTGATGATTAGTGATGTTGAGCATTTTTTCATGTGTCTATTAGCTATGTGTATATCCTCTTTGGAGAAATGTCTATTCAGGGCTTCTGCCCATTTTTAATTGGATTGTTTGTTCATTGATTGATTGATTAATTGATTGATTTGGTGTTGAGTTGTATGGGCTCTTTATAAATTTTTAATATTAACCCCTTATTGAATGTATCATAGACCAAATATCTGAAACTAATATAAAACATTATTAAATATCAACTGCAACTGAAAAAAATAATATAAAAACAATACAGTCATATTTTTCTCAATGAATGTTAAATTATTTAAGGAGCATAAAGAATCTTCTTTGCAAATTAAAATTCCTGTGGCTAATCTATGAAAGTCACAGCAAAACAGGGCACTGATTTGTCAGTTACACCTCAGAGCTATGAGAGCCCACAGATAAAATCTATTAGGCCAGCAGGGCACCCATTAATGTTGCAGTGGCAGTAATTAAATCCGGATGAAAAAATAACTACAAATATTTCTCCAAAACTGAAGCAGATGTTTTGGCAACTGGATGAAGGCACAAACCTGAAAAATTCCACATGCCACAGACAAAGCCTCTTCAGAAGTGACCCTTCTGTGGGCCGTAGGCTGCACACCCTCAGCCTGCCAGCAGTTAAAGAACAGCCGAAAGAGAGTCCTCCCTCATGCATCACTGCAGGCCATCCAAGCGCGCCAAAAAATGTTTGGAAGATCTGTCAATTTATTAAAAGCCCTTCTAATAATGAAGCAAAAGGATGCACACGTATATATTGCCATGTGTGAGGCCACCATCAATTCCTAGTGGCCCTCTAACTTCGTCATGCCTCATATATCATCTTTGTAGATAGCATACGCAGAATACGATTTCCTAATTAATAGGCAGTAAAAATATTAATTATCACCATATTCATTTAGTGTTCATTTAACAAATGAAAATTTAACACAGATTTATTTCCATGGCTGGCCAAAGGTGAGCTGGGGGACCCCTAGATAACCAACGTTATTTTATATTTTATTTCTATGTCGATTGTTGCTCTTTTTTCCTTCTGGTTTGCTTCTCTTAAGACACCCACTGTGGCCTATTTCTCCTCACAGCACATCATTTAAATATCAAGACAAAATGTTTTCCAGTGAGGCAGAGCTCACTCTTGTCCTGGCATATATATCAACCATGAAGCTGTCATGGTATCCAGTCAAGAAATGAGAAGAGAAAAGTTATTTGATCTGTGGAGACTTGAATTAATAATGGTGGCACTGGTTTCTATCAGCAAGGCCAGCAGCAGAGGCCGAGAGGAGCCCTGGATCAGCTGGACTTTAATTCAGTGCAGAACACCTTGAACACCGTGAAGGCAGAAATCAGAGTCTCACCAGCCACTGAGTCTTCAGGACAAGGGAGTGCAGCAGAGTGACAAAAGCTACTGTCTCCTCAGGCTGGTGAATTTCAGCTTGTCAAGTCAATGGCTACCTTGGTACCTATCGTATTAGTGTTAATTTATCTCCAGTGTGAAGGAGGTTAACGGCACTGTTATTTTTTCTGCTACTGGGTTTTACTGGGTGTCTGCAGGATGATATTCTGAGTAACCTCATCAGAGGAAGGAATCACAAAGAGGATGTACTTAACAATAAATAAGCTTTAAAAATAATGTGTCCTTCAGAGGGAGGAAATAAAGCAATATAATGTTAATTGTGGAGGAGAGTAAGGAGGAAACATTTTTCATCCATCAAAAGAGACAGCATAATGGTTGCACATTCCTTTTAACACAATGTCACACAAAACCCTAATAAAGGACTGATGCTGTACTTTCAAACAGTTCCTATCAGTTCAAACTGAAATTCATGAAGGTGAGAGTTACAGATATTTTCTAATTATCCTTCATAATTCTTCCTGCTTTATTTTCTCTGTCAAGCTCTCCTTCAAACCCTAGCCTCCCACAGTGGAGAAATGAAACAAGGAGACATGTTATCTTAACTCTCTCAGAACCAAGAAGGCATATACTCCAAACCACAGATTTTTCACAGGTGGTAACAAGCTGAATAACCATCTTGTCTCCCCACTGCCATCCCCACACCTCTGACCCCCAGCTCATGGTTTCTATCATGATTTGTTGATCTGACAATAGCTAACTTTCTGAAATTCACATGTATAAAGGTTCAGGGAATTATAAACACAATTTAGAGAGGGGGTGTCTGGCCTTTTGGCTTCCATGGGCCACATTGGAAGAAGAACAATTGTCTTGGGCCACACATAAAATACACTAACACTAACAACAGCTGATGAGCTAAACAAAAAAAAAAATGGTCGCAAAAAATTTTATAATGTTGCAAGAAAGTTTACAGATTTGTGTTGGGCCACATTCAAAGCCTCCCTAGGCCGCATGAGCCCTGCAGGATGCAGGTTGGACAAGCTTGATTTAGAATGTTGATTTCAAATTACCTTCTTAAGCGAAATAGAGAGACAAGTATGAGTGTGCTGTGGCTCTGTTTGATAATTCTCATTGAAAATACTGTTCTTGAAATTCTTTCAGGGATAATCAGTTCATTATTATATAGTCAGTTTTATTTTTTTCCTTGTAAAATCCTGGACCCTTAGCACTATACTAAATTCCACTCAGAGAGAGAAAAAAACAATCTACTATTTATGAATTTTTGCCAACCAAGGAATTTCCAAGTACTACTATCACACATGATTTCCAACATGAACTGCAGTGAAATGTGAATACAAATTTAAAATAACCTCTCAACTTTTTAAAAGTCTCCCACTTGAGGACCAATGTTGAGCTAGCTGAAGCAAATGCTAAGATGTTTTCAGTAGTCTTAGGCCTTACTCCAAAGTAGAATACTCATGGAACTCCACCCACTACAGGTCTAAACCACGGCTGAGATCAGATTCAACTCATTAAGATATCTGTTCTTTCATATAAAACAAATACGGTATACTTTTTCTTATACCTCTTTACTCTTTTTTGCCCTGTATTACCTGTACCCCTTCTCTTTCAGAGGGTCTTTCTCTCTCTCTCTCTCTCTCTCTCTCTCTCTCTCTCTCTCTCTCTCTCTCTCCCTCTCTCTCTTTCTCTCTTTCACATACACACACTGTGTAATGCAATTGCCTTGTGCATATATAATATAAAGATGTTAGAAAACAACAAGGATGAACTGAAATGCTGATGCTGGGAAGTCAGCTGGCTTTACTCACTAAGTGACTGGCTCGTTTTCACCATCTTAGCAGAATACAGTTCAAGTATCCACACACTTTATCAAAATATAAAGTATTACATGCCATGGGCATCTGGGATCACTCTTAAATATCAAAATTTTAAATATCTATGGATCCCAGAAGTCACACACAGACACACATACGTATATGTAATTTCCCCCCTGGCCTTTTGACAGACGACTCCTTGAGTCATCTATTCCTTTATTATCCCTTCTGTGTGGACAATGGTTTCCATGACATACAGAAATTAATAGAAGTTGTAACAGAAGAGGAAACAACTTGGCCAACATTTGTTCAATATCTACCAGGTACTTAAACTCATAAACTATTATTACAGCAGAAGAGTCTATGCACCTATTCCCAGTAAACACATGAGGACTGTAAAACTCAGAGAAGCTGGGTCATTTTAGGGATCACACAGCTGTTCATGAAGATGGAAATGACTTCAAAGCTTGTACTCTTGGTACTGCTTCTGCATCTAAATTTTGTGTACCCTGTGCTAATGTGCCCTACCCTGGGAAACAACTAACATCTCTAGGCTAAACGTTAGCCCACCCTTCAAATATGTCATCCATTTTGACATAAGTCATTAACCCTGAGTACCTAAAAAAAATCAGTTTGGGTTGTGAATCACTGTTATGAAAACCAAGCACATAATGGGAGGACCTTGAGATCATCATATTAAGAGGGAGAAGTCAGACTGAAAAAATCAAGACCCATATGACTTCACTTGTAGGTGGAATGTAAAACTGAAAGTAGCAAAGCCTCATGGACACAGTAAATAGTTTAGTGCTTACCTGAGGGTAAGGAGGGGAGGGGTGGTGGAGCAGGGAGGGGGCATCAAATATATAGAGATAGAAAGAGAACTGACTCTGGGTGATGAGTACACAATACAATACATAGATGATGTCATGTAGAATTGTACACCTGGAACCTATGTAATTATTACCAACCAATGTCACCCCAATAAATTTAACAATTAAAAAAAAAAACATGCACATGTTCCTGATAAAAATTAGAGATATGAAGATTAACTTAATAATTCCATTTAATACTATGGTTTGTATGATATATATTTTTTCATATTGAACAATCACGTAAATATACTGTTGGTTGCAAACCCAGACAACCACCTGAGTTAATTTAAGCCCTAAGGCAGGGATTCCCAACCCCATGCCCACGGGCGCCATGGCGCCCGCGGCCCGATTTGTGTGCGCCCACCATTATTTGACTGCATCAGAAGTTTTTCATAAACACTAAGTAAAACTAGAATTTATTTTTATACATTTGTTAGAATTTTAAAATATTGTTGGAGTATCTACACAGGTTTATTCTATTCGTTGGTATGTTTGCGATATCGCATGTATAAGTTTGTCCCTAGCTTTCACCTTTGCACATGTCACGTCCTGTTTAGCCGCTGCGCTCTTTAAACTCTCCTCCCCCCAACCGGGAGACGCCAAGTTGCCATTTTGATCGCGGTTGCTGGACTGATCGGGTCGTGACGGTTAGCTAGGATCACAGTGTTTTGATAGATTCGATTTTAAATGAACTAAAAGCGAGGTAGGTAATCTATTATTATGGTGGCAATTTGATATGATATTGTAGTTCTATAACTTTTTATTTTTATTTTTTTAGTCCTAAAATGAGTGGACCAAATAAGAGAAAACAAACCTATAATTTTAACACAGACTGGGAGGAATCATATTGTTTCATTAATTGAAAAGGTAAATGCGTTTGCCTGTTGTGTGGCAGTAGTATTGCAGTGCCGAAAAAACATAATGTTGAACGTCACTTTCAGACAAGTCATACCACTTTTGATACGAATTATCCACTTAAATCTGAAGTAAGAAAGAAAAAAATAAATCAACTAAAATTAAGTTGAACTACTCAACAGACTGTTTTCACTAGACACGTGGAAAAATCTAAAAAGGCAACCATTGCTGCTTTCAAAATTTCTCACATGCTCGCAAAGAAGAAAAAACCTTTCCAGGATGGTGAATTGTTAAAGGAAGCATTTCTGATTGCTGCCGATTGTTTATTTGAGGAATATTCTAACAAGCATGAGATTATGTCGGCGATACAAGACCTACAGTTGTCAAATAACACAGTCACAAGAAGAATACACGCAATTTCAAAAGACTTGCAAACTCAGTTAAACTGGCTTGGAAATATGTGACTGCTTCTCTCTGCAATTTGACAAGTCAACAGATATATCAGACACCACACTGTTGGCAGTTATGGTGAGAATGGTATTTAGTAACTTCACAGTAAAAGAGGAGCTGTTGCAAATATTACCAATGAAAGGACAGACGAGAGGTGAGGATATTTATAAAACTTTCAGAACATACACCAGGTCCATCAATATGCCTTTGCATAAGTTGTCTGCGATAACTACCGATGGGGCACCAGCAATGGTTGGTAAAAACAAAGGATTTATTGCCCTTTGCAGTAAAGATGAATCATTTTCAAACTTTATGTCCTACCACTGTATTATCCATCAGAAAGCTTTGTGTTGTAAAGTACTGCCCTTTGAACATGTTATGAAAATAGTCACAAAGATAATCAACTCTAATCGAGCAGCTCCATTGCAACACCAACTTTTCAAGGCCCTGTTAGAAGATACTGAAGATAAAGAACACAATCTCATCCTGCATACTGAAGTACATTGGCTCAGTAAAGGTAAAGTTCTTACAAGATTTGTGAACTTAATTGAAGAAATAAAAACATTTATACATGATAAAAATGAAAATTAGGATGAACTAACAGACTCTTGCTGGCTGGTGGATTTGGGTTTT
>PVKE010014833.1:0-34340 GCA_004027555.1 Craseonycteris thonglongyai
AAATATTTTTATAGGTTCCTAAGCTCTTATCTTAAGGTGCAAATTTTTAAATTATGTTGGAAATATATCAAGTATTATTTTACAAACATAAAAGGAAATAAACTACTAGATTGCAAAAATTACGTTTTATATTTAAGCATAAATTTATAGTTGAATTTAATCAATCTAATGTGAAAGTAGAAAGTGAACATGTTCTGACATATTATTTTTATTTTATCTATAGGAAGAGCCTAGCTAATTTTAGGTACGTAGTATATGCTTAAAAAATGGTAACTTCCCAGGGATGCCAGGGTAGCTTGAGCAGTTGAGTACTTGTCTCACAATTGTGAGGTTCAGGGTTCAACTCTCAGCCCTGGCCCATGCAAACCCATATGCTAAACTGTGATGCAACTAGTTACTGCCACTGCTGCAACAGAAATTCTCAGCTTTCATTTGGGAACCCCTGCGCCCACCCCACTCCCACCCCCCGTTCAGTTCACACCCTGTGTGGCCCCACATCCACCCATGTGGAGAGAAACTATATCACAACCAATAATGTACAACTATGGAGATTGCTCTGGGCCCTCCAACTTTCTCACTCTCCTTTACTCTCTATGTCTCTCACCTTCTCATAAGCAATAAAATAAATTTAAAAAATGTTAGTTTCTCCTGACCTCAATAGCTACATAAAGTTTAACATAACCTAAATGTTATATATAAGTGTGTGAGGAAAATGTTAACATTTTAATTTAAAAAATTTTTTTTATTTTTAACCATTTTTTAAATATCATCACTTTGTTCATTTGTCTGACTTCTTTACTTCCTAGCGCAGACATAAGAGCTGTATCAATATTCTATTATCCAGAGTGGTCTCTTGAAATTATTAATCACTGCTATATCACTCTTCTGCTAAAATGTTCACTGTGTGCGCAGGTGTCACGTATTAATTGAGCCACTATTTGTTAAGCATCTGCTGTGTACCAGGCAGTGCTCTAGGTGATGGGTGTATAGAAGAGAATAAGACAGATAAGGTCTCTGCCCTGAAACTGCTTAAATTCTAGTGTGAAATGACAGATAATAAACAAGTGACCAAATAACGGAAAAATTTCAAGAGGTCTAGAAAAGGCTGGACAATACTGAACAAGGTTAGTGTGTGTTCCTTTAGTTGATAGCTGGTCAGGGGAGGTTGCCCGAGGTGGTGTCACTGGAGCCAAAACCTGAAATCCAAACTGAAGTAACCAGCCAAGTGAAAAGCCAAGGAAGAACACTGTGTTGGGAGGGCAGAGCAGATCCAAGGCCCTGAGACAGATAAGAGATTAGCATGTTCAAAGTGCACTGAGAAGACAAGGAGGGCTGGGAGAGTAATGCATAAATAAATCTGGACGGAGATGGCCGGTGAAGTAAGCAGGGACCAGATCCTATAGTGTCATCTAGTCCAAAGGGGAATGTGTAAATTTTATTCCAAATTTAATCAGAAGTCACCCCCTTCTCCAAAAAAAAAAAAAGGATTTAAAAAAGGGAGTCACATAATTATACTACATATTAAAATGATAAACCTGGCAATTGTGTGTTTAATTCACTACAGAGGGGAACGGAAGTGAAAACTAGGAGCCCAGGTGGATGATTATTTCCATAATCCAGGCTAGAGGTAATGAGATCTCAACTCAGGTGGTCATGGTAAAGAAGAGAGAGGGAGAAACCAGACTCTTAGATACTCAACTTAAGCAAGTGAAACATAAATTGGTGGGGAGGAAGGTTAGGACAAGAAGGAGAGGTAGCAAGAGTTCTATTTTTGATATATTAAACTTGATATGTTTATAATGTACAAGTAGAAATGTCAAATACACTGTTGGATGTAGGTCAAAACCAAACACGTACATTTAGAAGCTGATGGCATCTTCTCATAGGTGATATACAAATTCACTGGCCTAAGACATAGTATAGCTAGAAAGGTGACCAAGTTCTGGAGCACACCAACATTTAGAGCAGGGGTCCCAAACTTCCAGGCCATGGACGGCTACCAGTAAGAACTAGGCCACACAGCAGGAGGTAAGCAATGGGTGAGCGAGCGAAGCTTCATCTTATTTACGGCTACTCCCCATTGCTCGCTACATTACCACCTGAGCTATACCTCCTGTCAGATCAGTGGTGGCATTAGATTCTCATAGGAGTGCAAGCCCTATTGTGAACTGTGAATGCAAGGGATCTAGGTTGTGCACTCCTTATGAGAAGCTAATGCCTGATGATTGGAGGTGGAGCTGAGGTGGTGATGCTAGCAACTGTGGAGAGGCTACAAATAGAGAACAACATTAGCAGAGAGGTTTAACTGCACAGAGACTATATCAAAACCCTACCAGTGAGTGGCAAGTAATGATTAAGTTGCATTTGGTGGCAGACTTTATAGTGGCAAGTGAGTTGATCTATTTCAGGGGTGTCAAACTCAATTAAAACACGGGCCATTTGGTGCAACAGGCAAGATTCACGCGGACCAGATCATATTTACAAACATTGCCGGAACTGAGTCAGCGCGTTTATACAGGCCCCCAGGCCCCCAGGAAAGGCACTGGGCCACGTGTATACTCGTCTTCAGTAGTTAAAGAGTCAATGAGGGAATTGTGTGGGCCACAAAAAATTACCTCGGGGGCGACATGCAGCCTTGGGCCGCCAGTTTGACACCCCTAATCTATTTCAATTATATAGCTGCATCTGGTGGCAGGCTTTAAGTCAGAATTTGACACATTTTAGTCCACCCATGGCCTACACATTATTGTATTTACTACTTCCATCCATATCTCTTCCCCACACTGCACACTTGCCTGAGATGGGACAATCTAGTTGCAGGAAAACAATCTCGGAGCTCCCACTGATTCTGTGTTATGGTGAGTTGTATATTTATTTAATTATATTACAATGTAATAATAATAAAAATAAAGTGCACAGTAAATTTAATGCACTTGAGTCATCCTGAAACCATTCACCACTACCACCACCCCATCTCCCACCCCCACTATGTGGGTCTCTGAAAAAATTGTCTTCCACAAAACTGGTTCCTGGTGCCAAAAGGTTGGGGACCACTGATTAGAAGGCTCATTTATAAGTAAGAACTATCAATGGAGAATGGAGATGGAACATTAAAAAGAAGGACAAAAAAACAACCAAAAATGAATGCTGTCATTAAATAATAATAATTGCTAGTGATACCTGTATCAAATATTGCTTAAACTACCTTAAACTAATTTAATCCTCACAATTTGAAAAGGTAGGTGCTATTATTACCCCATTTGACAGACAGGGAAACCAACGCACAGTGAATTAAACATTTTGTACATATTTACAAAGCTCTTAAGTGATGAATCTTAGACTCAAATTAAAGGTATCTAAAATTCAAAGTCTAAAATCTTAAGTAGCCCTTGACATAGGTTCTCTGATTTGCAAACGAAAAGTAACTTTTCATCCCCTTTATAAAATATACGTATGTCAAATTTCACTGAGACAAAATTAGATGACAGGAAAATAGTCATTGGGTTTGTGACATAGAGATAGGTTTCAGTGGAGACAGCTTTTTCAGTGGAACATAGGTAGTGGAAGACAGCTAGATGGGAGTTAACAAGTAAGCAGGAAGTAGGAAACCACAGCGTGAGATGGCTGTGTGCAAACTTCTATTGCAGAGTAAGACAAAGAAATGGGGCTGTGGCTAGGGAGGGATTTGGGACTCTAGGGAAGTGTTCTGGTTAGGTTGTTGGGGAAGCAGATCACTAACTGAAGATAGAAGTACAAAAGATTTGGGAGTGGGACAGTGAGAGAATGATGCTCTTGAAAGATAGAAAGGAAACAGGAGGAGGTAGAGAAAGCAGATAATGAAACAGGTGTGACATCTGTTTCCATTTATATCTTTTTGGGAGAAAGGAGAGGGAAAGGAAGGGGATTAGGTAGGAAGAGACTGAGGGGGGGGGCAACATTTGTGAAAGCCTCAGACAGCCCACTTCAGGATGGCTCCTGTTATAAAGACTGCTCACAGAGGAGTCCTTCCCTAAGTAGAATCACCAGGATTTAGGAGCCTTGCCATGCTTAGTTATTGGTTATTAGTTATTGGGGGTTATCTGGGAAGAGCCTTGCCTCGGCTTAAACATTGTGGATCCTAAAGGTGTTGCAGCTGGATGCTCTCCGCTAATTGAGGTCCTTGAAACTGAACAGCAAGATCTTTCTCAAAGGCAGACCTGGATAGCAAACTTCCATGGCCATCATAGGAGGGTTATTTGTTTTGCAAATGGGCTTTACAATGCTTATGTGCTCCTGAAGATCAAGATATAACAAATAACACAACTACTTAAAGTTGAAGGAATAAGAACTTGTCTTACAGATGCCTCTAATACCAAAAATATGGGGAAAAGAAATTTTTCCAGTATTCATTTAAATGCCACCAACAAGAGATTTTTAACTATATAAAAGTCATTACCCTAAGAGCTACCTCATCAAATATCAAATCTGGACACTCAGTTCCTAGAACTCAATAGAAAACAAACAAAAATTTGACCAAAACATAGGCAAGTTACTTGAATCGATATTTTTCCATAGAACACATAAATGGTCAACAGATATGACAAAATACGTTCAACATCAGAAACATGCAAATCAAATCCACAATGAGATATCATCTCACACCTGTTACAATGGGTATTTTTTAAATAAAAAAAAGTGTTATGAGGTTGTGAAGAAATTGATACCATTGTGTACTGTTGGTGAGAACATAAAAATGGCTCAGCCCCTATGGAAAATAGTATGGGGATTCCTCAAAAATTAAAAATAGAACTATTATAATCCCACGTCTAGGTAGTTAGATAAGCTAATTGTAATGAGGATCTCCACAGATATTTTGACTCCTATGTTCAGTGCAGCATTATTCACAGTAGTCAAGATGTGGTAACGATATAAATGTCCATCAACAGATAAGTGGATAAAGAAAATGTGATATATGTCTAAAATGGAATGTTATTCAGCCTTAAAGAAGGAAATCCCGCCACCTAGACAACACATAAGCTTTGAGGACATTGAGGTAAGTGAAATAAGCCCATCATAGAAGGACAAATACTTCATGATGCTAGTTATATGAGTAATATAAAATAGTCAAACTCATAGAAACAAGGAGTAGAATTATCATTGCCAGGGGCAGGAATCAGGGGAAAATAGCAAGTTGCTATTCAAAGGGTATAAAGTATCAGTTATGTAAGATAAATACTTTCTGAAAATTATACAGCATAGCACCTCTAATCAACAATACTGCATTGTACACTTAAATTTTTATTAAGAAGGTAGATCTCATGTTAAGTGTTCTTATCACAGGTAAAAAAAAATAGAAAAGAAAAATGTATATAAAAAATCTGGGTTCTCTTGAGCAAAAAAAAATGTGAAGGTTTATAAATCAAGAGTTTCTCAGTTTGAGGCAACCTGAATTCACGTGGTCTGGCATATACACTGTGAGAAACAAAATTCTGAAGCACAGCATGCCCACAAACTTAACTCTGTCAGATCTCAAAAGTTAGGCCAAATCACATAATCAAATACTAAATGGTTGTTTCTTGTGAATATTTAATTTTATCTAAGGAGTTCAAAACACTTGGTAAATAAGTAAATGTCATTAAGTTTTTTCTTACTGTGGTCCTGAAATGGTGATATAAAAATGCAAATGAAAAACTTGAGATATAAGACAACACGGTAAGTTGTGTAAGAGCTCACTAAACTAAACTATATTTCCAGAAATCTAGAAACCTTTTTTGCTTGCAAAAAAGTTAGTTATGTATGTTTTCACTGGGTGAAGAGACAGAATACCTCAGATTGACAGATGTTATGAAACACACACACACACACTTTCTAAAATTTAAAAACCTTCAGTTAACTAGACCGAAGTATATACACATTTTTAAGTCAGCACAGCACTTGTGAAACCATACTTTAATATATTCTTCCTTGGACGTAAAGGGCTTCCCATTAGAAGTAGAATAATTTCTGTGATATCAGTCTCTTGGGGATTATTGGTGAAAATTATTCCAGTAATCCGAGGCAGCATTAAGGCAATAATATAGCAAACATACAGAAATGTTCACAGCTACTCCATTTCCTGGGAATTTAAATGGATGATCCCATATGATTAATAGTACCTGTTATGTACACTAACTAGAGAATGATTGCAAACCAATAGAGATCACCAAGAAATTTTAAGAGGGGGTTTAAAAAAAAGAAAGGAACCTTGCTTTTCTGATGAAAATAGAGCCGCTGGCAATTTTCGCCAGTGGTTGGCAATACTATTAATCAACTTAAATATTAATTTTGTTCAAGAACCTGACTATGGAAAAATTTAGCTTATTCAGCTACTTGCTTCATCACAACACAATCATAATCTCAGTACAGACAACTGACTTCTTACTCTCTTTGGTGCGAAAGATTGTTCAGCTACTACAAAGTTATCTGTATGGGAATTTTTAGGAGTAGTTTTAGTGGGAAAGACCAAAGGCAGAAACTGAGTGTCACAGTTGCAGGTACAAAATCACTGCCTCCATGCCCCTCAGAGCAAAATGACACTGCACATAGCAGGAACAATAATATGCTTCTTCCAGGAAATGCAGGGAGCTGGGCATTAAGTCAGGCTCTAAGCAACACCATGAGTACTTCATTTCCATGAGGACCCAAAGAGCGAGACAAAATAGTTCTCAGACTTATAAATTAGGAACAATAACTCTGAGAGCAAAACTGAGTTTGTGTATTCAGGCAATGGAATTAAATTAATGCCACAAGCTCTTCTCTTTGTGAAGGGTAAACTTCTGGCTGAAGAGAACAGGAATAATTATTCAAAATTCCTGAAGTAGGCCAACCGTTTGTCCAGAGGGCAAAGAAATCCTGCTTGACTGGCTTCTACTCGAAACCAGTGTCAAGTTCCTGACCTTCTGAACTCCCTAGAACAATATTAGGTGGAAAAGGAGGAACTGTTCTCTTTAGCGTCTTCCTCTCTCTCTGTGTCTCTTTCTCTGTCTCTCTCTCTCTCAAATTAGAGCAGGCGATGTCATCTGTACTGCAACTCATAGGTTCTTTCTCAGATGGAATTGTTACATTTGATTATAGTTTTCCATCCTTTATACCTTGGATGATATTTTTCTGTTTCCTTTTCTTAAAATGATAGTGTTCATTAAAAAAATTATTTCTTTCCTTACAGTGGATGGCACTAGTAGATGAATATGTACATTGTTATAGATGTACTCTAATATTTTACTTGTAGGAAGACATAATTGTGTTGTTAGTGATCTCTTGCCTTTATTCCCTGTTTTCAGAGTGGGACTATTGACACTTGGTCCCAGAACTGGGGAAAAGTGAGGCATGAGACATGTCTAAATAGTGGCTCTTAAAATGTAGGATGTCACAGATTTCCTTGAAAAATTTTTTTTTTTAATTTTAAACTATTTTATTTTATTTTATTTTATTTCATTGTTTGAGAGAAGGTGAGAGAGAGAGAGAGAGAGAGAGACTGAGAGATTGAGATTGAAAGAGAGAAGGGGAAAGTCCCAGAGCAGTCTCCATAGTTGTACATTAGTTATGGACGTGGTTTCATTCCACACAGGTGGATGTGGGGCTGCACAGGGTGGGAACCAAACCAGGGGCCTCAAGCATAGGAGGCAAGAACCTTCACTGTTGAGGCACCCTGGCAGTTACCAGTTGTACCGCAGTTCAGCATATGTGGGACTGCAGAGGCTGGGGCCAGGAATCAAATCCCAGACCGCATGATTGCAAGGCAAGCACTCAGCAGCTGAGCTAGCCCAGCATCCTTCTTGAAATTTTGATAAAAACTAGGAAGGTACACTTGAGAGAAAAAAAATGTTTATATGCTCACAAAAAATTTTATATAGAATCTAAGGAGTTTCAGAACCACCCTAACATTTATGATGGACCCTCACCCCAAAGTCTATGAATATTAGGTAAGTTCTGTGTAATGACAGGGTGGAAACTTTTACCTCTACCAAGTTTTGGAAGATTTTGTATGCCCTACTATCCCTCAACCTATGGCTGAGGTCTTCCTAGTCAGCCCCATTGCTCTGAACTCTGCTATCAAGAAATACAGGTTGATCATTATTCACAATAACCAAATTCTTCCTAAGTGCTGGTTGCAAACCAAATGCTCTACCCTATATTTCCTAAAAGTTGAATTCCTAAAACTTCAACCACAAACAATGCATTGAAAAACTCACTTGGAGCACTCAGGAATTCACTTGTAAGATGCACATAATTTCAAAATTGGCTCTAACTAGGTGGTTTTGCAGTTGCCTATATGAAGTGATCTGTCAATTTTAGCCTTGATCTTAGGGAACACATGGCTGTGTCTTGGTACATTCTTCCTAATAAGCAGCTTGGATAATACTCCTACTCCTGAATTCAAAGATTAAAAGTATCTGGAGAAAGAACTAACCTCTCTTTTCTTGAGACATTTCCTCCAGGGCAGGCCAAAGGTACACTGGGAAGAGTGAAGAGGCAAACCTTATCATTTTTTTCTATCCACAGCATCCTGAGCTGTCAATTCAGCAGCTTTCACAAGAACTAAACCTACTTAAAAAAAAAAAAAAAGAGGAGAGAGAGAGCTTGAAAGTGTTGTACCATTAGCTATTCTGATTCTAGTCCATGCCAGGAAGCAAAGGTTCTTATTATACTGTGTTCTATTTTTTGATCTAATCCGTATCAACAGCCTGAAGTCTCAGCATGATAATGCTGGAGAAATTCTTTGATGATAATTGAAAACTGCACTGCCATGCCCCTTAAGTTATACAATCTGACTGTCACTACATGTGTCATTTGGGTTATAAAGAGCCAGGGATAAGAAAAGGGAGTATCTGGAGTCTATGTGGAAGGTACTGTCGTAAGTCAGAGCCTCTTGTGAAAGTCCTTCCACTGGTTAGGTAGGGATACAGACGAAAGAAGTGTGTCCCTACCCTAATATTTTAGAGCCTTGAGACAATTCAGTCTACCATTACTCAAACACCCAGACCATATTACCTTCACTTCTTGTGCAGACAACACAATACAGGGAGAAAAGTCACACCGCACAGCAGTTATTGAAAACAACTATAATACCAAGCATTAAAGCCTGGTACCTTCTTGTCATGATAAAGATTGTAACGAGAACAGGAAATGGCACAGCACAAATCCGTTTTCATGATAACGATCTCATGAATGTAAAGAGCATAGGAAATGGAACAAATGTAACCCATTCCATTACCACGTTCAGCCGGTAACCTCCCTGTCCTAGTCACATGCCCTACTTATGGTCCTGATGAAAAGCACAAAGGAAATCAAAAGGCTGAAGATGACACTGGAGAAACAAAGCAGCCCCCACTTATTTGTGTGCATGTGCTTGTGTGTGTGCCCACATGTGCTCACTTCTGTCTTTCCTCCTGTGGCCTCAATGTACTAGAGAATTCTTTACAGCGGAGTCCCTAACTTTGACCTGAAAAATCAGATCAGACACAGGAGGTACAAAGACATCTAAAAACCAAGGAGTCATCTGGGAATACTCCCTCTCTTCACCAGTCTATCAGAATGAGGAAACCCTGACCTTCCCCTAAATAGAATCAATAAACAAAGAAGAAGACTGAATGCCTTTCTTCCTTCTAACCTTCATAGCTTCTCAGCTTATTGAGGAAAATGAAGCTTCTGTCTCATGGTGTGTTCTCTCTCCCCTATCTAAAGAGGTTGTAACTTGATTAGGACTTATCTAAAAGTACAAAGGAAGGTCTCAGGGATGCAAGGAAGCCAGAACTGGAGGTCAGTCAGGCCGGGTCAGAGTTGGTGTTGCCATCCATTCCTCTTTGGCCTGGACGTGTTTTACAAGAGGATTTCTTTCCCTTGGAAAGTTCTTTAATACTATGTGAAACTTACAATAAATCATCTCACCCCAGGACGACTTCAGGTATGAGAGGTGTAGTGAGGAATAATGGCTGAGTTTACCAAATAAACACTAGAGAAAATGAAAGCCAAATTACCCAGAATACTGTGCCCATACCACGCCTCACCCAAATGTCACTCATTCTGCTTGGCTGGCTAGTGATTCCTTACATGGCATCCAAGTAACTATGCCATAGATTTTTTTCTCCTGGGATATGTTCAGGCAAGCAAGCATCTACTTTACATTGTAGGTACCTTGCTTGTCTATCCCTTCCAGATGATATTCCAATTACAAATGGTCCTGATTGGTTAATGAGCAATGCAGTAGTGTTTTTTGCATTGGCAATATGTTACTTGTTAAATGATGGTGGGAGATTCCCAGACAATTTTAGATTGGAAGATAGCAATTGACCTCCTTATCAGATGCCTTGCAGAAAGTTTTCTGTAGGGTTTATCAATTTCCTAAGGATCATATTATGATTCCGAAGACAGGTTAGATTGAAATTATATTTTCAAAGGGAAGAATAAAGCCCTAAATACAAATGGTCTAAAAGTAGGTTATGAGCACCAAAAAATAATCATTTGAGGACAATACTACACAAGACAAAGAATATGTTTGAAAACTGGTTAAGTAGTTTCTAATCTCCACTGGCTTCCTAGTAGGTTTTAACTATATATGATTGTGATGAATCACAACATGTCTTTTATTTATTTAAAAAAATTCTATAATACACTTTTAAAAAGTGATATGACTGGGATAACTGAAATCTAGGTTAAACTATTTAAAGATTTATTTCTATTGTTTTTGACAGAGATACAGAGACAGAGACAGAGAGAAGGGGGAGGGCCTAGAACAGTCTCCATAGTTGTACATCATTGATTTTTCCACATAGTTTCATTCCACAGGTGGGCAGGGCTGCACACGGCAGGAACTGGGCCAGGGTCTCACCCACAGTGAGAACCGAACTGGGGGCACTCCCCAGTTCAGCATGTGGGTCCACAGGGGCCGGGGCCAGGACTCGATCCTCGGTCCCCGGGGCTGCAAAGTGAGCGTTCAACCCACTGAGCCATCCTGGCTTCCCCTAAATTATTATATATATGGGGCTGTCCAGAAAAAACTCCAGCCATAAATGTCTCTATCTTTTATATTACATGGCTGGATACTTTCCAGACAGCCCTGATATATCTTCATTCACATCCTACCCCCGGTTTTTTTTACTGTTTTTATCCTTCTGTTTTTTATTCCTAAATAACCAGCTTAGATGTAAGTACCTTTATAGCACAACTATTTCTTTTTTGTACTTTCACTATTCTGTGGAAGATACTGTGGCTTAGAAAAAGAAGTAAAATCACAGTAGGATGAGGAGGCAGATCTTACTGTGTTGCCTTGAGATGAAACTTTGGCATTTATGAGCCTCAGTTTTCTCATTTGTAGAGTGAAGAGATTGGCCTATTTGATATTGAAGATTGTCTCTAGTTCTAAAAATCTAAAATACATTGAGTTTCTATAAAATCTAGACCAGTGACAGATATCACCTGTGTTTATTGTTGTTGTTTTGACAAATTTTTGATGAACATCACATTGAAGGGCTTGTTTTTATAACAGGGTGGTATCTTCTGTTTTCATGAATAGTTAAACTCTATGTCTCCAATTTCTTGACTGTAGTTCTTTATCTTTACAGATGAGAGGCACTTTGTTGTCTTCAGTGTCTGTTTGCTCATTGTCTATTTTTACGGAATAAAGACATAAGAATAGGGAAGAAAATTATGGAGCAAGTTGTACAGAAAGTTTGCAAAGCACAAAATGGACTTATGGTGAAGAACGAAGGAGAAAAGTTATTTTAGTTAGGATGTGGCATGTAAAATCTACAAAGTAAGGAAACTGTACTTTTTTAAAGATTTATTTTATTGTTTTGAGAGAAGGTATGAGAGAAAAGAAACAGAGAGGGCCCAGAGCAGTCTCCATTGTTGTACATTATTAGTTATGACATGGTCTCATTCTACACAGGTGGATGTGGGGCCACAGGGGAGGGAACTGAACTAGGGGCCACCCACATGGGAGGTGGGAATCTTTGCAGCCATTCTGGTGGTTAGCAGTTGCGCCACAGTTTAGTATATGGCGTTTTGAATGGGTCAGGGTCTGGAATCAAACCCCAAACCTTGCAATTTCAAGGCAAGTGCTCAACTGCTGAGCTAGCCCAGCATCCCTTAAGAAGTACAACTGAATCAATGAAGGAATAGGCTTTACACATTAAGTTCTGAACTATATGTATCAAGGAGACTTTTAACTTCTGCTAAGCAATTTTACACCAGTTTCATTTTTAAAGTATATCATTTTCTCAACATATAATTATAAAGAAAGAAAACACTAGGGATACTTTTTCAGTTCAGAAGCAGGAGCCAGAACCAGCTTTCTCTGGATTATCTATAGGTGGCATTTAAGCCACCTATAGATAATCCTGAAATACCCCTAGCAGAGCACCCAATTGGCAAGGCTGCCACTCCAGCCATCTCCCCTGCTCGCACACTCTCTTGGGTAACCCAAGTCTGTTTCAAAGGCTTTCACACTGTGGAACCAGAGATAAGAACTGTCTCAGGCTTGCACAGACAGCAAGTACGGTACTGACCACAGCAAGGTGCCATTTCCCATCCCAGAAGTGGTATCAACCGAAAAGGGAAACTTCTTTGATCTTATCCAGGGACTTTATGCCATTTGAATTACTCCACTTAGGCATCCTGTTTCCTAATTCCACAGTTAGCTTGCCTGGCTGTTTATTTGTACACTTGAGGTTATCTTATTTGAAATTACTTCCCACCTAGAAAAATTAACCAGAGATTCAAAGCAAAGGATACAGAGACTACTACCTCATGTACAATGACAAACTGGTGACAAGATGTCATCTTTATTAGTAACCGGTGACTAGCATGCCTCTCTGTAAATCAAGTGATACCTTCTAATAAGATGTTAGACTTGTGGTTTTTATCCCAAGTTGAGCTCTGGTGCCAAGATGCATTTGGCTAAAGTAATAAACTAGTGATCAAGCAAATATGACTTTGGTACCAAAGATCAGGAAAACTATGGAAAAAGAAAACCAAACACTACAAGCTGTAACACTACAACAAGAGTACAGAAATATCTAAAATAATACAAAAGAACACAGAAAAACAGTTATCCCAAAGACTATATTTTCACTGCCCCACTTGCCAATGCAAAGTATCAAATTCCTATACATTTGATACCCTATCAGTCATTTAGAAAGATAGGAAAGAGAATTAATGTGAGTTCTGGTGACTAGAGAGAGTTATAGACAGAAAGGAGAAGGTTAGTGTTTGCCATCTTAACTATGAATCTATACACTTGGCCAGAGGTCAACATAAGTTTTATTTATGAGCCACCTGAAATATATTATATTTGTTGCTTATATTATTGCATTTGAGCTGTGGGGAGAACCCTAAGATATGTGTTATAGGGCAGTCTCTACATTTGAGGTAATCTGATAAAAGTCAAGTTAAATGCATGCGATATTATTCACATGATTGTATAACATATAACAGATCTCTAAACTCATTTTAGGTAGAGAAAAGGGCGCAGGGTCAAGTTGGAAACAGGTATGCAATAATATCTCTGAAAATGGCCCAAGGGCTCCATTTGCCTTTACAAAAATAAGAAAGGCTTTATAAATAAAGTGGATTTTGAGCTGAGCATTGAAAAAAGTTTAGAAATGAATGTGGCTAAAGACCAGGTCCTAGAGAAGCAGCTAGGAAAAAAATAGAGCAATAGCTAGGTATAACAACAGGAATGTTGATAGGTGACCTCAAAACCCAATTTAGGCACTTAAGGGATTTTCAGAAAAGAAGTATGTGACCCCAGCAATGGAAACCAGTTAGTAGCATTTAAATGAATTTATCTGTAGAGAAGAAGGTCTCAAATGTGAAGAGTGAACCAACAAACAATAACCTAGATCAAGTTTGTCCAACTCACAGCCTGCAGGCCACATGCGGCCCAGGACAGCTTTGAATGAGGCCCAACACAAATTCGTGAACTCTCTTAAACACTATGATATTATTTTGCTATATATTTTTTTCAGCTCATCAGTTATCACTAGTGTCAGTGTATTTTATGTGTGGCCCAAGATAATTCTTCTTCTTCCACTGTGGCCCAGGGCAGCCAAAAGATTGGAAACCCCTAGCCTAGACCAAAGATATCAAAACCCAGATGAAAAATGTGACTAAAACAATATAGGACAGCAAAATACATATAATATTATGGAAAACTCTGACATTATTAGGGAACAAATTTCACTGGGGCCTGATATCTCTGAATTTTCAGGTTCTGGGAAAGGCTAGCTCTTTATCCAATTAATAAAATGAAGTATACTTCCCCTCTTTTTCCTATTCTTCTCGACACCTTTGGAAGTAGATTTTATTCTGATTTTCAATAAGTAAAGTATGACATACAAAATTAAATTATATGATATATAATCCTGTTATTTTTATGACTCAAAAGGAACTTCAATTTCTTGTAACGCTTTAAGTTTATTATTTAAAATGTTAACAGGATGAATGGCAAGAGTGCTAGATAATAAAGTTTAACAATTACTGTGACATCTTCTAAGTTGGTTACTATGCAAGGGGTTTCCCATGTGTTTTTCCATATATTCAACGATTATTCTCTATAGACATTCCAATTCATCTCTTTATTTGTTCTAAATAAAATACTTCATTGTATATTATATATAATATTGTTCACCAGCTTAATTGTTTAAAAGAAGAAATGATTTAGTTAAAAAACTTGTGTGAAATAATAGTCACATGAGAGTGGCGGTCTTAAGAAAAAATAAAGAATTTAGGGTTTTGTTGTTGTTGTTGTTGTTGTTGTTTTTTGGGGGGAACTTTTGTAATATTAAAATGTATGGGTAGCTATCTAGATAGCAATTTCATTTTTTAAAGGAAAAAAGAAAGAAAAGCATCCCACAAAGGAAGAACTTTGTACTATTAGAACTAGAAAGTTCTGTTGACACGCAAGGTTGGATTTTAGAAGTATTAGGACAGAAAAGCTAATATCTTGAATCATTTGCTGCAGTTCTAAGGCCTTACTTGCAATAATTTTAATCTACTTCTGTTTCCATGGGGTGATGAGTACATTCTTGTACTATTAGGAATCTTGAGCAATTTTAGCATAGATACAAGATAATCTTAAGCAAGAGTCATATTTCTGTATATAACTAAAAAAACTAGGCCTTTATCTTAAGATATCTTGATTGGAAGATTAAGTAGTTATAAAGGAATTTTATTTTGAGTCCACAAGCACATACTGAATTCATAAGCATCTAGTTGTGGTGCACACTCCCAAAGAAGCATCAAGTTGAAAGTCCCGAGGATGCATTTTCTTTATGATGCTTCATATTAAGATTGAAGTTACTAGTTATTGAAGAATAGAAATACTAATATGTCAATTATACGATATTCTCTAGCCCTTTTGTGTGTGTGTGTGTGTGTGTGTGCGGGGGGGGGGTCTCTCTAGTACACAGGATTAGATAAGAGAGTAATTCCAAGTCACATTAAGCAAGTAAGAAATGTTTGCTGTCTTTCAATTTAAATAATAGAGTCACGGTTGCGAAGCACTGGCAGATATTGCAGGTGAAAAAAATACTGAATATATCAATTCCTACCTAATATTATGTTTTATTCTTTCTTAAGTAATAGAGCAAACTAAATTAGAATTTCTAAGAATGCCATGTGTAATTGCAAAATAATAAAATAAAAAATCTATTCTAGGTATACTATATTCTGGTATGATATTATTATTTGTAGAGGAGGTTTTATATGCTGCCCATGTTATATAACAGAACAAATAATATGGTGATACATGTATAAGCAGGAAATTTCCTTTGGAGTAGGCTGCAGAGAGAGAGATGTTTACCAAAGTACTCTACAGTCTATACTGTGTATTCGAATCAATGGAACAAATATGTAGGGAAACTTTGCATTTATTTCTGATAATATCAAATAATATATTGTGTTGAGAATTACAGAGCATATGTACTCATCACCCCATGGAAACAATATTGCTATATTATATCAATTTAATTCAGTCAAAAATAAGAATATAAAAACCAATATAATTCATTCAAACCCTAAACTCAGGATACTCAAAACTATAAATGCCACCAGAATTAGGAATGGCTATTTACAAAATTTCTGAGAAACCTGATCAAGCATTACTAAGGCTTAACAGTCAAGTAAAAAGTTCTTTCTTCAAGTTTTTCTTTACTACAATGAGTCTCACTACCAGTTGAATAATAATTCCCACAATGCATCCAACTTTAATTGAGCTTATACCATACATAAACATATTGTAGAATTCACGATTTGGAAATCCAGAGAAGTAGACATTGAAAAACTATGAAGAGAATAGAATGCTACTTGGCATCTGGATGAAATGTTTTCCCTCTGTGTCCTTTCAAATACATTATCTTCTTTATCTTCTTTTATTTTAACATTCTTATCATATGGACAAATTTGATCTTTAGAATTACTCATATTTCACTGTAGAAAATTAGTTTTCTACCTGCCAAAGGAGAGCAATGTGGAATTTCTATTCAGACTACAACTTATCACTTTGATGTTCTTCCCAATAACACTTGCTACCTTCCAGAAGTTGAAGCCGGATGGACTTCAACTAAAAGTTAGGAATGACCCTGGAAAGAAGTAGCTACATTAAGAAGAAACAGCGACAGTCAGGTGGCTTGCCAGGTGAAGATCATGCAGTTTTATAATCTTTCAGGTTGGTTTGGTCATTATTTGTAATTCAATTCCTCAGTTGTGCTTTGGGGAAATAACATTTTCTCTTATGGTATTTTTTTATACATGTTACATGCTTTGAAAAGTATTCTTTAGTATATAAGCGTTGCCTGGAAAGTATCCAGCCACGTAACCAATCTCATTATATTGACAATGGCTTGATTTTTTTTTTCAGACAGCTCTCATATATTGCAAAAAGAAGCGTAAAAACATCTGAATGTTAATGTATCATAATAGAAATCCCTCCGAATTCCTATCCTTAACTCTTTTTCCCTAAAATCACTTTTCTTTTTAATCACCTCCAACCTGGCGGTGTATAACACTTGACAAAATGAAGTAAAACTGTATTTGTAATATGTCCTATGTCTTAGAAATATTGTCTACATATGCCATGCCTTTTGTGTGGCTATGTCCTGGGCATTTACATCATCTTCTTAAAAAGGGGTGCCCACTAAGACAGACACTATTGTAAAATAGTTATTTTATAGGAATTCTTAATCATTTTAGATTAACAAGTGACTTAAAAAAAATTATAATCTAAAATTGGTGACACAGTGGTATATATACCAATATTTATGATACATATTATATTTTTGGTATGGGTGAATAAGCTCCTCCAGTGAGAGTTACACTCAAATTTCTACTTGTATCACTTATTATTGCTGTTTCCAAAAACCAATTTATTATTTAAAGTTTTAAAAATCACTGCTACATACACTGTTAAAAAACAAAACAAAATAAACCTCCTTGACTGGTTACTGACTTACTGAATTTTTCTAAATTATTAAAGTAATCCAAGCAAGTTAAAGCTAAGCTAAACATATAGACTTTACAGTTGAGGATTTAAACCTCCCTTCAAAATTGCTTCACAAAGCAAGATTTTAAGTTCTATAAGGGTTAGGAGTAATAATTTCTTACATTTCTGTCACCTCTCAACATCATCTATTATAATTCTGGACAAATAATAGATGCTCTACATATGCCTAATAATGCTCATATCAACGACCTCTTCCTTGCCCTCTTAATGATTTATTTTTGCCAAAGCACACCAACGGAAAGTTATTTCAGTGTTTGGCAATTAACACATTTAAAAATTAAACATTGAGTTTAATAGGGAAGGAGGATGTGAGAACTGGCCGATAGGAACAAGTGATTAATTCTGAAATAATGAAAGGGTGCAGCATTAGCAGTGATAGTCAGTTTTATGCTTGCAAGGACATGATGAGTGGGAAATTTGTGACACCTGACTAAAAAATCAATGCTCCTGGAAGGTGATATAATAGCTTTAAGTTGAAAAAAAAAAAAGTACGGGGAAATCAAAGCTGACACGGTGAAAGTGCACAGAAAGTAGTAGGCAGAATAATGACAATGTCAAGCAACTAATGGAGCTAACGAGGTATAATGTGATGGCACTAAAGATCACATGTCTTCTAAAACAACTAGTTAATTTAGCTGACTAATTTGCTTACTCACCTTTTCTATTCAATGTCTTAAGGACGTTCTGGTGGTCCCCTTATATTATACTTTGCATTATTTTTCAGAGAATTCTCAAAACAATACTTAACACAAAAGGATCCACTTGAAAAGAAAAATGGATGGAAAATTAAGGCCTTTAACTTATTTAGTAAAGTGAAGATTATCTAACTCCAAAATAAATTCCAAAGTTGTTTTCTTTATGAGCAAATGTGAAGGAAAGAAATATAAAAGTAAAATGTACAGCTCTATTTTTTTCTGGCTCCAACAAGGAAAAATATTAAAGTGTAA
The DNA here is from genome assembly GCA_004027555.1 of Craseonycteris thonglongyai. Taxonomy (NCBI): domain Eukaryota; kingdom Metazoa; phylum Chordata; class Mammalia; order Chiroptera; family Craseonycteridae; genus Craseonycteris; species Craseonycteris thonglongyai. Next base: position 18,466 of record PVKE010014833.1, read on the forward strand.
TGATCTGCACATTAAGAGAAGAAGAAAGCTTAATATTTGATGTAAAATGTATGTGCTTGGGCTATATTTTCTTCATGCTAAATTATTCCTGTACTCCTGTTTTCATTATGAAGACACTTGTCAATAGCTTCCTTCATGCCCTTCTTTCTTAGTAGTAGGAGATATGTGTAGAGGTGGCTAAAAGAGACCGCAAACTGTAAGGGGTTTTAGTTGTTCAGACCTTGTGAAAAACTCCTTCAAATTGATGTAGAGTTATTGTTTTCAAGATAGCACATTTCTCTGAAAGCTGATTTAACTTGGCTAGATGATAGGCATCTCTTTTGGCGAGCTAAAGGGTCGCAAACAACAAGGGATGTTTTATCTTGGTTAAGCTAATAATTTGTCCTACTTAAGTAAGTAATGCAAATTTCCTTGCAAAACTCTATGCTCATTAGCTCCTAATTAGGGTAATAAACCTGGAATCACCAAACAGATCAGTGAAAGCATCAGAGTGCTGGAAATGTGAGAGTGAGTTTATCCTACCCTGCAGGAACCATTAGAGAGTTTGCAGAAATCTATTCAAATTCTGAATGCAACCCTATAGGTAATTATCATAAATTTAATCCCTTAGAAGAAGAGGAGGAAACAAAAGTTGGAGGGGGCAGGGGTATAAAGACATTTTAACAGTTCATGTTAAAACCAAAACTTTTTAAATGTACTTATTAATATAAAGAATATTTATGGTTCTAAAATATGTATATGAATTATCTTTAAGTGGGTCTTTCACTAAGATTTTCATACATGAATATTTTTGCAAGTAAGCACTTACTATGCTGCTGGGGGGGAAACTAGTGGCCTGGAGGTATTGAGCAATTAGTCAGAATTCACATAGTGAGTCAAAATATGGCAAGAAGACAGTCCAGTAGAATACTCTATAAAGCACAAAGTCTACACTCCACCCTTAGCATACAGAATTCTGGGGTGGATAGATACCTTGAACTACTCTAGAGACAAGAGAGACACTCAAAGTCATGAGAAATCGAGCAATTCTGCTTTCTTTTTCCTTTAAAACAAAAATGTCAATTCTACTCAGCTTACTATCTACATTTACAGTATACCTTTCATTCGTTCTACTTTGCTCACAAATTGCTTGCACCATTTTGTAAATTGTTTACAAATATGTCCCCTCCTCTTCCAAAGCTGATACCAGTCTAAATCATGCCTGAACATGCTAAGTATTTTCTGTTTATTTCTCAGCTCCACCCAACTTGTTCATTTTCCTTATTACTCAAGATTTAGAAAAAGTTGATTCATGTCAGTACCTCACCATGTAGATTGACTAAAACTAACTTCAAGATTAAGGTAGACAATAGGATCTCACTTATATGTGAAATCTAAAGAACAGAGAGATGAACAAACAAAACAGAAACAAATTCATAGAGACAGAGAACAAACTGATGATTGCCAAATGGAAGAAGGGTCTGGGTGAAGAAGGTGTAAGGATTAAGAAATACAAAATAGTCACAGGGATGTAAAGTATAGCATAGGGAACATAGTCAATAATATTGTAATAATTATGCATCGTGCCAGGTGGGTGCTAGACTAGTCAGGGAGATCATGTATTATGTGAATGTCTAACCACTATGCTGTACACCTAAACTAACATAAAATAATATTGAATGTCAACTCTAATTTAAAAAAAGGAAAAGTTAATTAAAGTTATGATTAACCATAGGAAAAAAATTAGGGTAGATATCTGTTCTATATATGACTCTGGAATTACTCTTAAACCCCGTGTGTGTGTTTTAAAGATTCACTTTCATTGTTTTTGACAAAGAGAGAGAGAGAGAGAGACAGAGAGAGACAGAGGACCCAGAGCGGTCTCCATAGTTACACATCACTAGTTTTCTACATAGTTCTCATTTCACAGGTTGGCGTGGGGCTGCAATGGGCAGGAAACAGCTGGGGGCCTCCCCAGTTCAGCATATGGGTCCACACAGGTTGGGACTGGGATTTGATCCCAGGACCCGGGGGCAGCAAGACAAGTGCTCGGTCTGCTGAGCCATCCCAGCATCCCCTTAAATGCAAGTGTTTGTCCTAATCCCTGTGATACTTAACAGAACTCAATTTCTTTGTGGTTTACATTACTACTGAGAATGTTTCTTCTTGCTTTGAAAGTGGTATGTTGAGAACCCTAATTTTTTTCCAATCTTAGCAGAGGAGATAAGATGGACTTCTTCAGTGATCTATTTACTCCAAACAAGTTGTTAATAAAGTGAAAACTTATTCAATTATCTATTAGGGTCTCTTTAGGGATTAAAATGCAGACATTTAGCTAAGATGGAACTATTGGATTTTTCAGAAGTTAGAAATATGTGTCCTCATTTTGAAAAGAATGACAAAATACCTAAAAAAAGTAAATGTGACATTTATTCATCTTTTATCCTTAGAACATACACCTCTGAAGAAAAGACCACAGTGGAATCTCAGTATATGCTAAAAGATGAGCAGAAAGATACTCATCATGTAGCATTAGCTAAAAGACCAAAAGTGCATGGTGGGCTCAAATATATTTTTATTTGAGTGTCTTTCAAAACATTTTTAATTTTGATAAGGAAATTAATTCCTTAAAGGTCTTTAGTAGTTTAACTGCAATTAAAAATATTTAGAACAATATATTTTGGTATGAGAACTAAATCCAATCATTGTTAATGAGTCATGTTGGAACCTGAATTCTCCTCCAACTGTTATCTTAAAAAAATGAATTTAAATATTTATTCACACCCTTCCCCTTTAATTATCAAAAACATACATAACCACCATCCTATTCTTACGTAGTATGTAACACTAATTTGTACCTCACCAATATATTCATACTTTCCTTCTTGGCCTTTTGGCATAGTCAAAAATTGCTTTAAAATGTAGTATGTGCATCCACTGCCTAGAAGTCTCCAAGACAAGCTCTAATTTAATAGCTATCAATTTTTCAAGATAGCAGAAGCACCCTGCCATTAAAAAAAAAAAAAAGAAGAGGTGCAAGGAGCATTTATCCTCCTAGCAGACTCAGGGGTCCCATCCAGTGGTAAAGGGCTTAAGTCCAGAATAAAACTAAACTGGTATGTGTGTGAGGATGGGGTGGGGTATGTTTTCTAGAACTAGTGTTGATGGAAGAAAGGAAGTGCCTTTAAATAACTTTAAATACGGAAGGAAAGCTAATTAATAAACATAAGAGAAACAAAAGTATACAGGTGATATAAATGAATTAGGATTTTTGTAGGTTGCTGAGGGAAAAGAAAGAAAACAGGGAGAAAGACAAAGGGCTAATATAGAAAATATCAAGAAATTCTGAAGCTCCTAACATCCAGATTCCGGTAACATTCCATTTTACCACACTTTCAGAGAGCTCTTCCCGCTGATGAGTTCATCCTCCCCACACCTAAGGGGAGCATCCCTGAATTCCAAGGCCACAGTTCTAACCATACTCCTCTTCATCCCTATGTATCATCAGCACTGTTGCTTACACAAAATGAGGAGCTAAATCCTGAAAATAAACTCTCTTATCTCCAAGTATACACCTCCATCTCAGTCTTCTATCCTATTTACTATTTTCCTATGGCTTATTGTGTATTGCTGCAGGGAGAACAACCCCCCCCCCCTCAATTTAGGTTGTTCTCCTAAATTTAGATGGCACACATACCTTTATGGTGGGAACCTGGACAATGAAATGAGGAATAATATCTAGGCTTCTTTCAGGTTCAGTCAATGGCTCCTTTGGCTACCTCTTCATTATTATTGAAGACAGAAAATTCTAAGTGCATGAAATCTTTTTAGTTTAGGAACAAAACTAATTAAATACACAAAAATTTACCTTTAGATCGTAACTCCAATTCCATCCTTTTTTTCTCCTCTAAGGATCTTAACTAGAAAGTGCTATGCCCCCTCCTCTCTCATTTATACTTGTCTCTGAGTGCTCTATTAGTGTGCTACTTTTTTCACGAAAATTTGCATTTTAACTCTTGCATCCAATTCTGCATTGGAAAGCTTCGCCCCTAAGACATTTCAGCAATTATTCTATGTTAACTTAAGAGACAGGCTCTGAAAGAAAACTTGCCTCACTAACTTTAAAATGGAGTGAGTGAAGGTGGTGGGGAATTTTTGCTCTCATCCTCACGGTCTCTTTTGCACATTTAAGAGGCCACTAGAATGGCAGCTGCTGCACACCCATTTCCAGGAGGTGTAGATAATAATGGAATTTAGAGCTGGTTTGAAATCCTTCTAATCAAAACGGAGGCATGCAACTCCTGATAAGCAAGCAGGGTTTTGTTCTGTGTCTAAACCACGCCTCATCTCTCTTCCCCCAGATTCTGAAACAACTGGGAAAGATGTGGAAAATGCCCGTGTCCTACAGTACTGGTGACACATAGGTCATGACCTAGTAAAGGTGTCAGCAATTTTCTGTTTCCTTTAGACCAAGTCAGGAGAAACTGGTTACAGGCCACTTACAAAAAAAAAAAAGTCAACATGAGAATAGCTTCATTTGGTCTTTTGCAAGAGGAGGCATATTCATTCAATTTAGATTCCCTATTTAATGTCAGTGACAAAAACTGGAGCCACTTCTTAATTACTAACATGTGAAGGTTTGTCTTTATACAGAGCAATTTTCAAATGGCATAGTGAAAATAGAGCCTCTCTCATCTGGAAAAGTCAGGAAGAATGCACATCGAGTCAGGAGTTGCTTATCACTGACCTGCAATTAGATCCTCTTTAAGTCATTCAGAAACCCAGAACAATTAATGTCAGTATTTCTATGAAGGGAAAACTAATTCCTTTGGAAGTGAGGACAGCAAGCTCGAACTTGAGTCATGTGAGAAGAGTAGACGTTGAGGATGTGAACCCAACATTTAATTTTTAACAGGAGGGCAAATGTCAAGATTATCTGATTCAACCTCCCAGATTTTACAGACAAAGAACCAGATAAGTTACATAACTTCTCCGGCCACTTAGTGGCAAAAGCCGAGGAGTCTGTTTGATAACTGGCTCCAGCATTTTCTAGTTGTGGGGCATTAAGTGTGTTTACCTCTGCCACAGTTTTCTGTCTATGGAATTGGCATGATTGTGTAGTACGACATCATGAGATTATTACAAGGAATAAACAAATTTACTCATACATATAAACCACTCCAGTCAGTATTTGTAAATAAATGACAAACTTCTTTCTGCAACTCTCTCCTTTGATGTGAGGCATTTTTAAAGCATAATCTAAAGAATATAGCAATATCTTCCATTGATGCAACTTTTCTGAAAGAAATGGCATCCCTATGAATTTTAGAATTAAAATATAAAATAAATCCAATTCTTGTTTTTGTTTAAAATTTAAATGGGTCTTTAGCATGAACTTTAGCCAGACTTTAAAATATCTAGTAAGTAAGTTGTGTGTTAGAAGAGCATTTCATGTCTGACTAAGTCTTGAAGAATGGGAAAAAGGAAGTGAAATAGCCTCCTCCATTCATAGAAGACACCTCTGCACCCAGCTTATAACTCAGACATCTGTGCATTTTGAAGAGAAGAGGACAATGGACAAAAGGAAAGATAAGAAAAATAAGACTTTTTTGCAATGCTGCTTTTCTTCAAATTTCTCTTTCCATGAATGTCTCCTACCATCAATGCCAAGTTCTTCATGAAAATTTCCCAGGGTACCCAACCCACAGTCCCTTCTTAGTCTCATAAAATTGTGGCATTTATTGTCCTTCCATTCATTCAAATATTAATCCCTAGCCACATTCTGATACCTGCTCTACTGCTTTAATATTTTGCTATTACTTTTCCTGTGTTAATATTTTGCCTCCCAACTAGATTGTAAGTATCTTGAAGTTCTTGGAAGCTATCATTATTTCCTTTTTCAATTGGTTGACCAAAGAAATAAAAGGAAAGGTAATGCAGGAAAAGAAGTAAACACTGTAAATCAGAAAAATCTGCCAGAACCACTCAAAATACCAGCTTTGCCGCACAAGCCCCACCCCAAAACTAAGCAGGACTGAAACAGCCAAAGCAAAGCCATAACAAAGCTCAGTAAATATTTAGCTTGTCTTGGACTATTGCAATAGATTCCTAACTAATCTTTTTGCCCCCAATTTCTCCTATACAATTCATTCTCCATAGGACTGCTCAAATGACCTTACAGACAAACAAGAATCAGTTGTTTTACTGAATTTATTAAGCATATATTTTGTGCATGGTAAAATAGTTACCTTGGTCATTCAAATGATTATATCAATGGTATGCTGAAAGTGAGAAGGTAAAGTTTTGGCAATTTGAAGAGTAAGAAATTCAGTTTGGAAAACAAGGTTTTCCTACAATTTATGCCAGTTGTTTCTAAATTCATTGGGATGAGTGCAAACTAGACCATGCTTTTTATTCACTTCTCTCCAACCACCAGGGCAAAATAATAATTCTTTACTCTACTCTATATACAACATCCAGTTTGATCATCAATCACCTACTAAAATAATACTGATGTGAAGAACTGTAATTCAGGAATTATTATACATTACATAGATGCTTTCAATCACTCAACAAGTAGATATTCAGTACCTACTACAATTCCACACATTAAGACTCCTAAAATACAGCAGAAGTAAAAAAAATACTGGAATGTTATGAGAACTCTGCTTTTCGTTAACCATGAAAAAATAAATGCTTATAAGTAAAACCATACCTTTTGAATTAGACTCCAAGCAGGTAACAAATGGAGTATTCAAATTAGGAAAGTTAAAGATGTGTATCGTGTGCCTTTTATGAGTTGGGAAGAAGGAAAATATGGGCCAAAGTGGAGCATCAGTGTGAGAGCCAGGTTCTGCACAACCCTCAGCCGGCCACAGGCAATGGAGACAGACCCAGAGACAGAAGGGTGTTTGTGAAGAGGCCACTGGACAGAGCTGAAGCCTTGGGAATCCCATGGGGCTGGGGCCTGAGGTCTATATATAACCCCCTGCTCTCAACGTTTGCTCATGTGCCTGTCTGGAAGTCAGAGACCGAAGATGCTGATAAATAGGGTCCAGACAGTTCAGCCACCCAGGCCTCAGACAGTGTGGAGGGTGAAGCATCAATCCAGAGGTGACATTATTCAGTGTCCCTTTAATACTTTATCATACATATCTATGCCGTCAGTATGGCTTGCTGAACAGTGTAAATAAACCCTTAGTGAATGAGTAATTAAGACTGCTTGTTTTTTATTTGGAAATAATTTTATCATTGATTTCAGTATATTAGGAAAGACCTCTTGGAGTTGAAATCTGCAATGATTTTGAAGGACAGGTAAAAGAGATGTTGAGGGTATAGGTACATTCTTAGCCTAGGGGACATCAGAAGTAAAGATGACAAGCATGAAGAAACCTAAAAGTAGTTTTTACTGGTGCACAAAGCCCAACATAAACTACCTCCTGTCAGGTAAAATGTATGCATGGTGGCTGAATGGTTCAAAACACTGAATTTAGAGGGCATTTTTTAAAACAGCACAATAATATTCTACTAGGATTCCTATGGCAAGATGTCAACATTGATGCTATTTATAGAAAATGGAAAATTTATGAAGCAAGAAGAAAAACATCAATTCAAACTTGGTCAGTCACGTAAAACTTCTCATTTCAGCCATATACTTTATATGAACTGCTCACCATTCATGCCTAATTACCATGTGGCACAGTAATGTGTATTGTTAAACATGTGTCAAATTAACTTTACAATACTAGCTTAGCAATGTCAACTTTATGCAATTAGCTCAGCTCTAGTTTGGACAGTTTTCATGGGTTTTGACTCATGTAGGATATTTTTCTCTTTTAACTTAAAGAAAATATTTGCTTCAATGATATTGTATCCAATTGTGTGGTTTGTCGAATCCCAGGAAACAAATACAAAATTTTTCATGCCTGATCCGTTAGCAGTAATATGACTTAATGTAGTCGTGCTTAGAGCCAACCCAAAACCCGGGATTGGGTTATCAACTAATTCTAGCCATGATATAGAGCAGGGACAAGTTCATGCCAGACTCTTTATAGCTCTTAAGTCATAGGACTCAGTATGCAGTGAACTGCCACCCAAAGGATCAGCTGGGCAAGGGGTGTGCTATCTTTAGCAAATGTGTCCTGATCACTAAGACCACATTCTATTCTGCACTGGATCTAATTCTTAATTGCAGCATACAACTGAAGGCAAGCTGATCTACCCCAAACACTAAAGATTAAGGTTATCATGATGCATTACTGCTACATGTTTGCATTTTGCGTAATGATTCAGAGATCTTACTACTGCATCTATGCATTCATTCTAAAGATTTATCACAAGTTCTTTTTTTTTCTTTTACCTCGATAAATGGAGAATAGATTAATCCACAGATTTTTGATCCTCTACATTGCCAAACAATAAATGCCTGAAATATACTACAAGTTGTTCTAAAAAGGCACAATTCAATTATATCAAAAAGCTATAAATCAGCAGTGGGCCACATACTATAATTAAAGTAGGTTCAAGGTACTATATGGTATGCATTTAAGGGATTAATTTAGTTTAAAGAGAGGTTTCCTTTGATCCCAGCAAATAGTTGATTTCCTTTTTCTCACTTCTGGGTAAAGATCTAGTCTCACTAATTTAAGTGTGAGCATATGCTGGAACATGGGCCATAATTCCTAGCCTTATAAAATATTAAAAACTTCAGGGATTCCACTCCTCCTTGGGAATTCAACTTCTAGTGTCACAGTACCCTTCACAGTTACTATCCCTTCATTCTAGGTCTTCACTTGTAATAAGAAGGGAGAATGGTTGTATGATGTCTTAGTATGCACCAAGACAGAAAGCACCTTGGTGATGTGGAGAAAGGGCAATTGTTTGCATTTTCACTTCATCCTTGTGTTCTGAGGTATTATCTGACCTTTAGACAGTCCACCGCTGTTATACAGAAAAGGCTGCTAAAGTAATCACTTAAATGTCAACAAGCGTTAATTGACTATCTATGGTGGAGAAAAGATAGAAATAAGACAGCTTGGGGTTAAGAAGAGTTATATAACAATATAAGATATAGAGGTATCCTATATTGCTTGCTTATTTTCTACTATATACTTAAATCTATCATGTTATTTAATTATTTGAGCAACCAGACTAGGTAAACAGAATATACCCACTACACAGATGAGGGAACAAGATTAACAGAAGCAAAAAAACCTACCCAGGCTCAGCGCCATAGCATATGCAGAAGGTGGAGCCTGGATGTGAGACCAAGTCTGTCTAGTTCTAAAATTCTTATCTTTCCACTATTGTGTAAGCTTTAGCAATGCCTTTCAGACATCCAGTAATAATTGTTTTTTCTCCACGGAGATTTCCCCATTACTTTGTATGCATAAACCCACAGTTTATCCCTGACTCTTTTCTTGTCTTCTGCTCCTTCTAAAACATCTGACTCAGAGTAACCTTCCTGAAGCAGCAAGACACTGAGATTAACGAAGTAAAAGCACTATTATCTCACTTGGGACAATGACCTATGGGCTGTGGTCATTAGATTACAGTTTACAACAGTCACATTTGGGAGGACAGGGGTGATGATTAATATAATGTCTTCTTTTACCAAGATCAGTTTTAGAAATGTCAGAATTCCAGTCATCCAGGTTTCCTAAGAAATATGCTGGCAAAAGAATTCTTTTTTTCCTCAAAGTTTAAAATCATCCACTTGGTTGCTCATTTTCAAAGGACTGTCAGGGTTAACAATTACAGATTTCTTTCCAAGGCTCAGTCTGGCACCTGTGCCTTAGATCCCATCACTTCTAAATTCCTCTAGAAACTTGTTTCCACATGTTTTCCCTTCTTCTCTAGAATCTTCAGTTTCTTTTTCATTCCCATTTTATGTTTGTCTGCCTTCAAACTTCACCAAAAAACTTTTGGTTTGTTTTGCTGTCCCCTCTAGCTACTGTCTTATTTCTCTCATTTTCACTGCTGAGTTTCTAAATGTGGTTTCAATGTGCTACTGTCGTGTTTGTTTCATGCAGCCTTCCTTCAGCCTCGGAGGTTCTGGCTCCCACCACACTACCATTTATGAATGCTCAGTGGTTTTTCTCTTTGGCAAGCACATTGGACAGTTTTCATTCTTGGTATAGCTGTGTCGTGTTATTTTAACTGCTCACTCCTCCTTGAAACACTGGCTTTATTCTTGGTTTCCTTCTGTCTCTTCCTACAGCTTTTAGTAACTACCTATCCTATTTTTCCTTTTACATTTTTTATTTTCTTCTATTTTACAGTTGCTATGTAGTGGTGAGGTAATGAGTTTATAAATATTTTTTAACTGCTTCATTTTTTTTAAGATTTATTTTATTATTTTTGACAGAGAGAGAGAGACAGAGACAGAGAGAAGTGGGAGGGATCGGGTTGTGAAGCGAGGGGAGTCCCGCGTGGGAGGCATGCCCCACAGAGCTGGTGGCCAAACAGGGGCCTCCCACATGGGAAACTCACCCTGGCAAGAACCAAACTGGAGGCCACACCCCAGTTCAGCATATGGGTTCACACAGGCCAGGGCTGGGATTTGATCCTCAGTCCCTGGGGTTATAAAGCAAGGGCTTAACTCACTGAGCAATCCTGGCTTTCCCACATCTACCTTTTAAGAAACTGGAAAACTGATCGTTAAAGTGCTATACATTTTACATTCCCATCAGCAGTATATGAGTTTCAGTTCCTCTAACACTCGGTATGTCAATATTTTAGTGTGAGTTCTTCTAAGGTATGTGTATTAGTATCTCATTGTAGTTTTAACTTGCACGTCTCTAATGATTAATGATGTTGAGTATCTTTCAAGTGTTTGCCATCTGTATATCTTGTTTGGTAAAGTGTCTCTTTGTTTAACCTTTTGCCAATTTTTTCTTATGTTGAGTTTGAGAATTTTATTTTATTTTTTTCTAGATACAAGTCCTTATTCAGATATATGATTTTTCAAGTACTTTTCTTCCATTCTGTGAGTTTCTTTTTAACAGTGTCTTTCAAAACATTTTTAATTTTGAAAAAATCCAATTTATCAATTTTTTTTTATGGGTCATATTTTGGTGTTATATCTAAGAAATCTTTGTCTAACACAAAAATCGCAAAAATTGTATTTGTTGCTTTAGAAATTTTACGTCTTGCTTTAGAAATTTTAGTTTTCAGTGTTACATTTAGGTCTGTGATCCATTCCTTTAGTTAATATTTCTATATTATATCAATGTTCATTTTATGGCAGATGGATACTCAATTGTTTTAGCAGCAATTGTCAAAACAACTGTCCTTTCACCATTGAATTGCCCTAGGAACTATGTCAAGGTTGGTTGTCCATATGCGTATGAATTTCTTTCAGTTTAAGTACATTGGTTTATTTGTCTATTATTATATTGGTATCTCAACATCTTTACTACTGTAGATTTATAATAAAGCTATTTTGAAATCAAGTAATGCTAGCCTCCAACTTTGTTCTTCTTCGCCTTCCTTTTTAAATTCCCCAACTGTGGCTAGTCCTGTTGGTACTGTTGTTGACTTGAACTTTTCCCCATAAACATGACTGGCCTTAGTGAATTCTGGAAACTTTCTCACAATTTCCATAAACGCTTTTTTTCTAAAGGCTCATAGAAAAAAAAAAAGCAGAACCATGAGCACTAGCTTCTCCTTTGGGTTCCAGGCCTATAGTTCTGCCAATATACAAACAACTATACTTGGAAATCTCATTTTTTCAAGCTCTGAACTTTTCTGAACTTCTCATATGACACTGACATAATGAAGTTCTCCCAGTTTCATTATGTCAGCCCCACCACCATTCTTCTTTCACTCAGACTTGCAATGTCACCATTGATTTAGCTCTGCCCTACTTCCTCTAATCCCCATGTCATTGGCCTTCTTCTTTTTTTTTTTTTTCAATACCAAAGATCTTTCATGTATGGTTTCTCTTCCACAGTCTCACTGTTAATTCATATTCTCATTTTCTCATGCCTGAATGACTGAAAGCACAACTGACCATTCCACTTCCAGACGCTTCCTGCCCAAGCCATTTTCTCAGATTTACCTTTCTAAAGCAAATTTGTTCTCAGATGAAACCTTGGGAAGTTTTCCTTTCTTGCTTTGTTTATCTCTAACTCTCTTCTTCTAACTTGCTCTTGTCTAGTTGGTTTTTTACTCTCATTTACACGTAAAATGGGCTCGGTTTTTAAAAAACTAAAGAGGGATTTTAAGTTCCATTAATTTAAAGACATTGTAGAAAGGCTGTGAAATGTAGGAACCAGTACAGAATTTGATTCCTAGTCCTAGGACTGTATTTAAACTGCATTTTTAGAGTTTTCAGTGGACTGAAAGACAGCCAATCATTTGACACTGGTAATTTTATTTTATTTATACTTGCTCCATGTCCTGTAGTCATACAAGAACCTATTATAGGTTGAAAAAAATAAGGTCTAGTAAAAATTATCATGCTTCTAAGACAAGAAGTAAACCGGCTATGACTCGCATTTCATACTGAAGAGGACAAACTCCTGTGACTATGGAAAATAAGCAGAACTTTCAGAAGTGACAGATTACTAAAGATCCCCTTTTTTTCAATTAAAAGTTCAACAGATGTAGTTAAGTTCAACTTAGGTAAATGCCCAATTACTCTTTAGACTTCCCAGTCCTAACTGAAAGTCATGGGAAAGTAATTTTATCATAATGGAAACACATTTTAAAATTTTACTTCCGTATGAGATTTGTAGAAGAGATGAGAAATAAAATATTTTCTAATAGATATGATTCTCCTTCAAAAAAAGGACTCTTTCAAAATCAAATACTTTTAGAATAAAAGTAATATTAGGACTTTGTTTAAGGATACAGGGACATGTACTAGAAAGTGTATTTTCTCCTGGTTTTCAACAATGCACTATCCCGAACGTGACATTGTTAATATGTTATCAAAATGTTACAGTTAAGGAGAACTATCAGTTGGTTAACCTGGCACTAAATTATAAATTCTGTAAAGGCAGATTATGAATTCTGTAAAGGCAGGGTTCAATTCAAAGCCTCAGCCTATGCAAACCAACATGCTGAGCTGCGGTGCAACTGGTGATTGCTGTGAAGGCAGTGAAGGTTTGTGCCTCCCATGCAGGAGGCACCCGGTTCAGTTACTGTCCCACTTGGCCCCACATCCACCTTTGTGGAATGAACTATATCACAACTAATGATGTACGACTATGGAGACTGCTCTGGGCTCTCTCCCTTCTCTCCTTCTCTTTCACCTTCTCTCAAAACAATAAAATAAATATTAAAAAAATGTAATACTGAGATTGTTATTCTGGCTTCAAAGGATTACTTAGACTCCTAATTTACAAGAAGAAAATGAAAAACAAAAATACATAGTATAATTAGGCTGACCATCTGTACTGTTTTAAACAGGACAGAACTGTATTTTTCTGACACCTTAAATTTAGCCCAGTGTGACTGGAGAAAAAAACATTTCTGACCCTTTGTAATAGCCTGTATTGTCAGCCTGAGTATAATTCCAGATTCAGTATTTTTTTTAAGCCAAGAAAATAAAATGAAAGACCTAAATCAGAGTGGGGCACCTAAGAGATAATTTTCTGATGTATATGTAGATCTTTTTACAAACATGGAAAAAGTACCAATAAAGGAAAAAAAATAAAAACAGTATATTGTATTAGTAGAATGATTTTCTTCCAAGAAATGCAAGCTACTTTGGAAAGAATCCTGTATTTTCAAGGACATGCAGATTCAGGTACATGAGCTTTGTGTGGGGTAAAGGTGTCATAACCAGAATACGGTGTTTGTTTTCAGTGGGGTCTATACGATGTCACACAGTACCAATTCATAGTTGCTTCAAATTAGAGAAGAATTGAGTTTCCTAGAATTTTCATGAATAGAAGGAGACTAACTTATTTTTCTTCTCACTTCACATATAGGAACCAAGGGTCAAAGAAGGGGACTGCTACAGTTAGCCTCATATAGCAAGCTAGCCCAAACACTACCTGACTATTTAAGATCTAGAGTGCATTAACTTTCACCTGCTCAGGAAAGAGCAGGGAAGTGAAATGCTTTGTTTGGATGAAAACACAGGAATTCAGGTAAGCCAAACCAAACAGCTTAGCCAAGAAGATGATTCAGCTTATTAGGACGTAGGCAGGCAAATAGGGAAAAAAGAAAAGGGAAAACATTTTCTGCTATGGCTCAGACAACCCAACCTCCCTCTCCCAAAATATCAACAGGAAAATTTAATTCAGAAAAATATATATGTTTTGATGTAGAGTAGAAAGACTAAATGGTGAAAGAGAGAGACTCAGCAATAAATCAAATTTTACATGCAATGTGATTTCTGATAACTTTAGAAATATAATTTGAACATTAAGAAGTTTGAGCAGACTTTAAAAGGAATAGAGAGGGACAGATGAGAACAGACTTGTCCATTTAAGCATGTTTATCCCCTAGCCCTTGCTGCTCATCTGAAAACAAGAAGTAGAGCAGGTCAGGAAAGGGGTTATGGTTAACACTGCAAGATGAAAGATAAGCAGCCAGGCAGTTAAAGCCAGAGCATTTTATCTAGAAGAGCAGGTCTGGCCTTGTTTCCATCTTGATAAGAATTAGATTGGAGAGCTTGTTTGTCTATAGACTAGGATGGGGTGGCAGGACTGAAGAAAGGGGACAGGGAAGTTGGGGGCTTAGTTATGGAGTTGTGGCAAACCACTACAGTAGTGATAAGTCCCTCTTTTGTGTTATACGTCCACCTGAACTTTGAAATTGTTACACTTGTCTGTTTAGATAACATAGCTGTGTTTCTTTCAAATGTGGAGACTTTATTAATATCTAAAATGTTTAGGAGACTTGGGCCAGCTAATTACCCTCATTTAAATTTTTAAGACAATGGCTAACTGGTTGGGCCACTGACTCAAAACTTGAAGGAAATGGCATCTGAACTTAACTCCCCTTTAAATGGTGTGTTCATGTTTATTCTGAAGCATGTGCACAGTATATTCTGAGTTTCTTTTTAAAGCTGTGTTTTCATTTTACTTCAAGTCCTTTCCTTTTTTTTTTTTAAACAGATTACAGTTATAGGAGCTTCTACTTTCATACTATTCTACTTTGATGATTGTAACTGGTTCAGAAGTGGTTTTTTATATATAGTTATTAACATCGACAAGTTTCAGGTCACCAAGTTTTGTTCTTGGTGCTCTCTGGTAAGAGCCATGGCTGCAGGTTTCCTGGGACTTTCTCATTACGTTTAGTACCCTAGGCCATCATGCACCAAGAAATCAAATTCAAAATTACATTTTTTTTTAAACTAGGCCTTTAAAATTATTTTAGTGGCTCATTGATTTTAATTGTGATTAGGTTTATTCTGCTCACATCATTAATTGCTCAAGTAGTCATTATTAAAAATGTAAAATGAGTAGCAAAGGAGGACACATTATAGGATGGATATAATTCACAAACTTGTTGGGGTTTAAAATCTGTACTATCTGAGTGATAAAGCAGAATAGTCATAGCCCAAATGGATAAATACAAAAACAAGTTTGTTGAGTGACAGGTGGTAAGAAGGATCCCAAAGCAATATGTTCTTTGTTATCCTAGCTACTTTACAGATGGCCTGGCAACTTGAATCTTATCTTCTCTGGTCCTGAGGTTGTCATTATAGATCAGGGATTCCCAACCCCGTGCCCGCGGGTGCCATGGCGCCCGTGGCCCGATTTGTGTGCGCCCACCATTATTTGACTGCATCAGAAGTTTTTCATAAACACTAAGTAAAACTAGAATTTATTTGTATACATTGGTTAAAATTTTAAAATATTGTTTGAGTATCTACACAGGTTTATTATATGCGTTGGTATGTTGGCGATATCGTACGTATAAGTGTTTCCCTAGCT
>PVKE010014834.1:0-34016 GCA_004027555.1 Craseonycteris thonglongyai
GTGATGGTGGTGATGGTGATGGTGGTGGTGATAGTGGTAATAGTGATGGTGGTGGTGGTGATGGGGTGGTGATGGTGGTAGTGATGGTGGTGATGGTGGTGGTGATGGTGGTGGTGATGATGGTGATGGTGGTAATGGTATGGTAGTATGTGTGAGTTTATTTTGCTTTGCTTTGCTTTACATTTATAGAGAAGAATTGAGGTTTGGATTTTAAGGGTATTTTGATTTTTTGCTTTGGCATCTCCTCTTCCAACTTTACTCTTTCTCTTTTCCCATTCCAGCACACCCAGGCACACAATTGGAAATGGCTGTAAAAACAGTGCTTCCCAGGGTATTTCCAAAGGTTTCATTCATGCTTAGCTGACTTCTAATACCTGATAGAGGATCTTAGTTAAAATGCCAAAAACTATAATAGTAACTGTAACAACGACTCTCAATTCTTATAAATATAAGTACAAATATGAGAACCCCTCTTACAGTTTGGTTAGCATTGCTTGTCTGTTAATTACCTCCTTTTTTGTTAGGCAATTGACCTCTTCCTCTCTCTATGTGACTCTGGTTGAGCTATAAAACCAGAGACTCTACCTTTCCTCCCCTTACAGGACTGAGCATGTGATTCATGTTGACCAATCATATCACCTCCTCTGCCTTAACCCCTGTGGTTAGTCCAGAGATAGATCCTTGAGGAAGGGCTGGCCAATCAGAACTCTGTTTTTTGTTTGTTTGTTTGTTTGTTCTTAAAGATTTATTTTTCTTTTGACAGAGAGAGAGAGAGAGAGAGACAGAGAGAAGGCGGAGGAGTGCCCAGAGCAGTCTCCATAGTTGCATGTCATTAGTTTTCTATGAAGTTTCATTCCACAGGGGGCTATGGGGCTGCACAGGACAGGAATTGGCTTGGGGCCTCCCTCATGAGAAACATGCTGGGGCAGGAGCCAAACCAGGGGCCTCCTACACAGGAAGCTCACCTTGGTGAGAACTGAACTGGGGGCATACTGAAGTTCAGCAATGTGGGTCTGCATGGGCAGGGGCCAGGATTTGATCCTCGGTCCCTGGGGCTGCAAGACAAGCGCTCAACTCACTGGGCCATTCCAGCATCCCCTAAACTCTGTTTTGAATGTTTTGAGTGGATGTTGGGATGAAGTCTCTCCTGAGTTCACAAGCCTTCAGGACCATGCACTTATGTGGCCAGGACCAGGACCATTTATCACAGGACAGAGCCTGCCTGAGAATGATGCCAAGCAAAGGCAAGCAGAGTGCAACATATCTCTGAGTTACCTGTGATAATAGCTTTTCTTTTTTGACTTTAGCTGGTTTGGGTTAGGTTTCTATTACTAGCAATTGATAGAGTTCCTTACACACACCTCTCAATTTTTTTTTGAGACTCCTATGAGATATGAGTTGACTTTTAGTATGGTTTGGCAAAACATGTAATGATAAAAATGACTATAATGTCAGTAAAGCTTTTAAAATAATTTTGAATGTCTTAATAGCATCTACAGCCATTCTTTTGAAAATCACGTGTGAGAATGTTATTTATTTAAACTCTGGAGAATGCTGACACAAGTGGATTAATGGGCCCCCTAGCAATCATTTTATTGCCCCTCCCCCATCCCAGGTTGAGAATTGCTGTTTTTAAGATTTTAGACTTTCAATTGTATACTAAGGAAAAAGCATTGCTAAGTTTCCTCATATTTTAAAGAGCTATAAACCCTTTGTCCATTTTATAAAAAATACCCCACAAAAGAGCCTTTTGATAAGCTTTTGCACTCACAAAAGCAGAGTTTACTCTGAAGTCTCCAAAACACTGAGCCTTCATCGATGATGACACAGGGTCCACCTGTGAGCCAAGAGAGTTCAGAACCATACTGGGAACCACACTGGGTCACTATCCATCCAAAGAGGTCACAGATATTCATAGAGAATCAGATGCTCAGCAGTGCAGTGACATGCAGGTCACACTCCCAAGGCAAAAACTGCTCTTGATGCTCGAATTCCATGCCAGGAGCCATTAATGTGTAGATGACACACCATCAGAAAATTCCACCGAAGTTCCCTTTTCTATTAAAAGTATTCAACGGGATGCCAGAATATCTCAGCAGGTTGGGCATTTGTCTTGCAACTGTGAGGTCTGGGAATTGAATCTTGGCTTTAGCCCGTGCAAACCCATATGCTGAACTGTGGGGCAACTGCTGGTGGTGAAGGTTCTCACCTCCCATGTGGGAGGCCCACAGTTTGGTTCCTGACCCACACGGCCCTATTTCTACCTATTTGAAATGAAACTATGTCACAGCTAATGATGTACAACTATGGAGACTGCTCTGGACCCTCCCCCTTCTCTTTATCTCTCTGATTCTTTCTCTCTCTCTCACCTCTCAAACAATAAAAATATTTTTTTCAAAAAGCTACTCAAAAAAAAAAAAAAGCTGATGGAAACCCCAATAATGAAAGCAACTGTTTATTAGGAAGACCAATGCAGCCTTTCAAAAAGCCAAGTGGATGGTATGAAACTCACTAGCTGTTCAATTTCCTTTTTGACCTGTTTTTAAAGTTAGAACAATTTTCAAAGCGATTTATAGAGCTGAAGATCTCTATAAACATTTCTACACATTTTCAATTGAACAAAGAACAGGCTGCTAGACCATGTTGGGGTCAAGAGGGACTGGGAGTGAAATGAGAAAAGTCCATCCTACCCTAGTGCAGTTTAGCTAGGAGAAAACGGAGTTCCACTGCACAGCAAAAAGCATCGATCCTTCCAGCACAAATGTTAGCAGAAAAGTACAGGGCGATAGATGCAGGTCCCAGCCCTGAGGCAGCGTGATCAATCACTATGTGGGTCTTTGGCACCTGTGGCCCAGTAGCACTAAGCTGATTGGAAATGGTTCCTTCCAGCCAATTGTACCTTCACCGAAGTCCGAGCTCGGCCTCATTTCTACCTCCTGGCAGCATGGTGTGGCAATCTCTGATTTGAGGCAAGTTCCCGTCGTGGGATCAAATGTTAGATTTTAAAAACGAAAGTTTGATGTAGGTGAACAACTGCCTATAAAAAGCATTAAACTCTTTCCCTGTAATGTATTTCATTTCACACTGACTGGCCGGTATTGCCTCTGAATGGATTACCGCAGGGAGCTGCCGTTGTGCCACTAAGGCACGCGGGTTAAATAATACCTTGGTGTCTAGAACTGCTCCGGGACCACTGCATACAGGCTAATACATGAAATGAATACCCAGCTCTTCTGCAAGTGATTTAGTTTGGGCAAAAATCAAGCCTTGTGAATCGGCTTATTACAGTGCGAGATCATTTACGGCGCTATTTGGATTGCACTTTTGCCTACAGTAACATTCACACCTGCGCTTTGCCGTTCTCAGCAGCAGGGCATAATCACACACTCACTGCTTGGAGGCATTTGGTGCCCAGAGTCTATTTACTTAACATCCTGGGGAGTGATACTTCACACCAGGGTCAGCCACTTAAATGTGGCTTCGTGTTTAGATAATGATACTGGGTGCTTATCCAAGCAGGGGGGAATGGTTCAAGATAAGCTCCAACATGGCCTGCCCCGCTCCAAGTTGCTGATTTCTTTTTCAAGAGCACTTTCAACCTTTGAGCGCATTTCCAAAGTTATCCCCTCACGTAGACAGGATAATCACCTCGTTTCGTGAAGCACTTCTCTGGCCCTAGACACTGGAATCGTTTCAATCTGAGCCAGATGGGGCCAGGAGGAGGTTTTACAATGAAGCTGAGTTTCTCTTTGTCCCTTCAGTTGCACCTGTAACATAAACAACCGTGGAGATGGAAGCTCTTTTAAAGCCACTTAGCGGGGCCTCTACTACCCTGCATTTTGCTCCCGTGTCCGCGCTGCCTTGTGCTTTGCCCCAGCTTTTGGGAAGCAGAAACGCATTCTGGCACCTGCTTGAGACCCAGGGCCAGCTCACCTTGGGGCTAAATTATACAGTGGAAGGTGCTTATTTTTAAAAGAGGTTTCAAGTACAAGAAGTAAAGAGGGTTCTTTTGTGTTCTCTGTATTGTTGTTGCAATTAAAAAAAAAAAAAAGGAAAGTATTAAAGCTTTGCTCATCTTTTCCCCCCACCCTCCTTGGCTGTTAGTCTGAAAAGAATGTTGGAAGTCATCGGAGGCCTGGTTGGGAGAGAGTGTTAATTCTTCCATATCTAAGCCTCTTTGTTGAAATTCCCTTTGTCTCCCACCCCAAGTCATTAAACACTAATCCCATCACTCTCCCTAATCCGAAGCACTAGAGCTGGAGTTCAGTTTCCGAAACTGTCTTTGTGGCTCTCCTAATAGCTCCTGTGGACAGCAGTTGGTTCAGACGCATTTAGAGCCTCCCATTCGAGCTCCTTAATGAAGTGCCCTTAATGAATCTTTTCCTCCTTCGTGCAGTGAGCACCGGCTTCAATTGGTTTAGTGTTAAGTGGGAGAAGATGCCGAGTCATCTCAGGGGCCTTTGCAAAATATGACTGTCAAAGGCAAAAACCTAGGAAACAGGCCATTGAAGGCTACAGCCACTGAAGTGCTCATTTAATTACTAAGGATTTACAAAAGAAAATCTGCCCTTTGTACCTAACAAAGGACAAGGAACTAAGAGATCGAAAAGGGTTTTTCCAGCTCAGGAGAAAAGAGGAAACATGGTTGAGTCAAGCCATCTGGGCATGTAGAGGAAGTCTTTCACATTTGCTGCACAAGCTTACCTTCCTAAATACTAGGGATGCCCAGAGATATTGCAATAGGCTTTTCTGTCCTGCCAAGTGCTGGAGGCCAGAGGGTGAGTCTAATGAATTCTTCATGGACAAAAGGCCATTACAGTGACAATCCACTGCGCTAAATTTAAGACAAAGTATTGCTCAGGATATATCGGTTAAACCAGAGGTCATGAAAAACAACCATGAGGGGAAAAAGAAATGGAAAAAAATGTTTCCAGCTGTTTTGTCTGCCTTCTTTTTTTTTTTCTATTTCAGTAAATTGTTTACAGTCTCAACATTAAAAGTCAGCTTTAGTCCGATAGCCCTCCAACACAGCAGATTTAAATGAAAATTCTGAATGGCACCTGATCACTTTATGTTTCCAGAATATGTAGACCCATTTTGTGGCTAGCTCAGCACTGTTTCTACTCATTACATTCTAAGACCTGTATTATATATGCAATAAACAGACAATACCTATCTGATATTATCTGTTTATCACAAGATGAAATAACTTTCAGGATAAAATAATGTCAAATTATAGGTAGTTTTAATCTTAAAATGCATACATTTAAAAGTCTACAATATTCAACAATGCTTTAGGTTAAGGAATAGAAACAAAAACAAGTTAATGGGGAAGAATGTGATCCTAACGATCATAATTTATTTGCTACTAAAGACACAGGAAAACAATTGACAACAATTAGAATTCTTTGGTCACAGTGTCTGTATGCCAGTAAAGTCCCAACATCAGCTGATCTGTAAAGTGCCTACAGGTAGTAGTCACGCAGTGAACACTTCTGTGGGTGAAGAAGGAGCCACATACTAGCCCTGTCAAGCTCCACAGGGGCCCGCATGGCCGGTCTTACAAACCCAAACACCAAAGAAACCACACAGGGTGGTTTGAATGTAAAAATGTCTAACTAAGAGTGGGTCATGGTGAGTAGTCACATCCTAAGCCTGAGCTTCCTTGACAAAGGTCCATCTTTAACTTTGAAATTGTCTGTTGTCTTTGTGCTTCAAAGATAAGACACCTTTAAAAGGTCAAAGTAATTTTCTTTTCCAGACCCCTAGAAGGCACAACTGCCAACACCAGATCACGTGACCAGTGTTATCTTGTTGCCCACGTACCATGTCTACGTGCTATTAATGTCAACTGTCCTGTACCCACCAATGTAAAAGGGGCATGTGTCTCCCCACTCTTATCCAATCCCAGAGATTTTCCCTCTTTGCTTTCTCCTGCCTTCCTAATCTACCCCCAATGGATTTCACGTAACCCTCTTTACATCTCCTTTGATTCTAATGTGTAAAATAAGCTACAAAACTGCCATTCTCCATAACATTTTCTCAGTCTGTTGCGATTTTTGCTTCCCAGCAGTTTGGCTCATATAAACTCTTGTAAGACTTTTTCTTAAGCTAGACATTCTTTTCCAACAGCTCTCATCATATTGATTAAGTAACTGATTAACTGGACTCAGTGATCTTGTCTTGCAGAGTAGGCCTAGAGAACCTTCACATTTTTTAATAAATGTATAAGTGTCACCTAGACCCCAGCATGAAATCGTTTAATGAATTGGACCAAACTAAAATCACACAGAACAAAAGGCTTAGTTTTCTGATTTGGCAACTCAGGATGGCTTTGTAAAGATGCTGTCAGACACTGACAGCAAAGTCCTGATCTTCCGAAATCCCAAATTTCCCTCTTAATGCCAAGACTCCAAACCTTCTTCATTGTACGTGGCAGGTACCATCTTGGCTTTATCTTTATTAAGCGTTTCAATAAAATTTCACTTCCTTGTATTCTTACCAGACCCGATAGTTTTCTTCATAGGGACAAAAACAAACAAAAACCTTTCAACTCCCTAATGAAAACAAATCTGATACATTTGCTAACTGGATACATCAGAACAAAATGACTCATGGCAGAATGAAACCACAACGTTCTCCTCGCAGATAAAAACAACTGCACTTAGCATGTGGGCTGTGTTTCAAATTCCAGTGCATGTCTACTGTTGGCAGTAAAAGTTACACTTGGACATTGTTAAAATATGCTCATGTGTTCAGTGCTTCTACTTTCCTCTTAACTGACTTGCCAAATCTTTTTCTTTGGGGAATCAAATAGCTCTTACACACGTTGAGAAAAAATTTCCCGTGCTGCATGCTTAAAAAAATAAAAAATCTAGCATCAGTTGAATTTATGGGAGACACTGAGGCAATGTAAGGCCAGCACTGTGACCAGCTGAGTGCCAGCTGCCTTGACAGCCAGTCTTCGCTGAAGCGAGGCTGCCCATAGTGCATTAGATCGTGATGGCGACATCCTCGCAGAACTCTTTATTTCATCTGCCTCTTCCTTTCCAGACCCTCACTTCTTTTCATTCTCATTTTGCACGAGCAAGTTGCATGAATCTACTTTCAAATGAAAGGGAAAAAAGCCTTTTAAAAATGGAACCAGAGTGGTGTATTGGGAAGATCTCCAGATGGCTCTACACTGAGCATGTCTTGTATCCCTCTGAACTTCATTCCCTCAACTACAGTTGTGGAGGACCAACTGGTGGCAGATTAGGTGACAGCTTTTTTTTTTTTTTTTTCTAGGAAGGGCATATATTAGTAAAACATTTTGGTACTTAAGAGTTTCTTCTTAAGAAAAGATGCCTCACTGAGTTGTTGAGTTAATAAGCATTGGAAGCAGTATGTTTTTCCTTTTGTTAGTTGTTAGGAGCACCCATTGCCCTATACCAGCAGTTTACAGTCCTGATTTGCCAAGGATACTGCAAATGTAATTGAGAAAAGAGAAGAGGAGAGAGGAGTCATATTATTTACTAAGATACAAATGGCTTACACTTTAATGTTTACTCCTTCAGAAAATTGAACAACAAACCACTGATGTACCTCTTTCATCATTTTCCAGATACCAAGAGGCCGGGTGCCATGTAATTTATTTCCTGTCTATATCCTGATGCATAGTATAGTGCCTGACAAATATTTGTGGAATGAATGAATGAATAAATGAATCTATCAGGTTGTAGATAACCTGTAACACTGTCTAAAGCAGGGGTGTCCAACTGTTGGGCTCCCCTAGGCTACATTAGAAGAAGAATTGTCTTGGGCCACACATAAAATACACTGACGATAGCTGATGAGCTAAAAAAAGAACATCACAAAAAAATCCCATGTTTTAAGAAAGTTTTAAGAAATTTGTGTTGGGCCTCATTCAAAGATGTCCTGGACTGCATTTGGGCTGTTGGTTGGACAAGCTTGATCTAAAGAGAAGCTTAAATTGGACCTCAGAATGAACTAAAATATATATTTTTTCATACTTCCTACAGGATTTCCCATATGGGTTATAAGGAAATGGCATGTTTGGTTGTCTTGCCTTAGAAACACAGGCAGTTCATGAAGGGAAAGTCAGTGGCTAAGACTTTACTTAAGAGATACACACACTAGTTATTAATCAGATAAATGTAAAGTAAAACAGAGATGACATTTTATGCTGCATATATCAGAATGTTGGAAAGGAGGATAATGGCAATTAGGAAGGACCGTGTGGGGCCATGAGAGCTCTCACACACCGAGCAGGTGAATTTGTGAGCCATCCTGGAAACGACCCTGGTCGCACTTATGTCCCATGTCCCAGCAGTCCCACATATCTTCCAGAGAAACCCCCATACAGCGCCACAGAGGCACACTTTGTTCACTGCTGTACTGTGTGTAGTGATGACTTGAAAGCAATCTAGAAGTTTATCTCTAAGAGAAGACGGGTGGTAGTCTATGCAACAGGTAAAATGAACAAATTGAGATAAACGCACAATATTGTTAGGTTACAAAGTTTTTGAGTGAAATAGTAAGAAATGAAATGAGATCTATAGTGCAATTTTATATAAAGAAAGGCACAAATGCAACAAGCCAATGCTGTAAGAATACCTACAAATCCATATGAATATATCAAACACCTTAGAATCTGTATCCACTAAAGAGAAAGAAATAGGCCTGTCAGAGGAATGAAGGGAACATATAATTATAGCACGTGTGGGAAAAGAAAGGAAAGGATTCTCTTCTGTAAAAGAAAAGAGTAATTTCTTAGAGCAGAGATTTATTCTTCCCCAAGATAATAGCGTCTCTCAGAGCAAATACTGGCCGTGAATAACATTGATTTAAGGGAGCGTCAGTGCAAGGGCATCAGATTTCCTTGACAAATAGGATAGAATCCAGCAGAGGATAATTTTAGCTGCTGTAACAAATAAACCTGAAATTTCAATGGCTCGACACCACAGGAGCTTGATGTCTTAGAACATGGACTTTGAGGACTGATAGACACAGGTTTAAGTTCATGTACTTTGTTTTTTCAAGATTTACTTTATTGTTTTTGAGAGAACGTAAGAGAGAGACATAGAGAGAGAGAGAGAGAAGCAGGGAGGGCCCGGAGCTGTCTCCATAGTTGTACATCATTACTTGTATCAAGGTTTCACTCCACACAGGTGGATGTGGGGCTGCACAGGGCAGGAACCCCACCGGTGGCCTCCCATATGGGAGGCTAGAACCTCGCTGCCATGCCAGCTTGGCAGCTACCAATTGCACCAAAGTTCAGTGTTTGGGTTTGCACAGGCTGGGGTGGGGATCGAACCCCAAACCTCATGATTATGAGGTAAGCACTTAACCACTGAGCTATCCTGGCATCTCCTATGTACTTACTTCTTAGCCTAAAGTTATATCTATAAAATGAGGATAGTAAAAGTATATACGGTACCTCATCGGTTAGGAGGTTAAATGTAGGTAAAGCTTTTATTAATAGCAATGCCTGGCACATGAGGAAGACTCTATAACGTTACTGAGGAAATAATCTTGGATGTGTGTAGAGTGGACTCCAAGAATGCACATCAGAGCTTTCCTACTAATTGTTACATATTGGAGAAAATCTTACAGTGACCTAAAATAGGAGGTTGTGATTCCACATCCCCCAATACTGTACAACCAACCACAAAAAAAGGGGTTGTTGGTGTACTAAGCAACATTGTTGTTGATATACTAAAAATGTTACCTTGTTACCGATGTGTACTATATTGTTAGGCCTACAATGGTTAAGTTTGTACTTAATCTGTACAAACTTTTTTTTTGGTCATTATACCCTAAACAAGGTGGTATAACAACTATTGACGTCACATTTACATTGCATTGGATAGTGTAAGTAATTTAAAGATGATTTAAAATACACAGGGGTGTGTGCATAGGTTATATACTATGCCATTTTATTTAAGAGACTTGAGCATAGAGGATTTTGGTATCCACAGTAGGGTCCTAGAACAAATCCCCTATGGATACCATTGGACAACTATAATGACAAATCAATATGCATCCCTGAAGTGCTCACTTCGGCAGGACATATACAATATGCATCCCTGAAAAGATACAGAAAATAATTCAACAGCAAGGAAAAACATTTACTATATGTTAACTTAAAATGATTCTAAAATAGACTTTAGGTATGATCCACATTTACAGGTGAATGTATGTGAATTTATATATCAAACACTGGTTAGAAGAATATACTCCCAAAATGTTTACAGTTTTCTCTGAATGGGACTGTGAGCAGGTTACAGTCACTCTGTTTTTCTTTTATAGATCAATGCTTTGTAGATTTTCTTCAATGAACATATATTACTTTAGAAAAAATGGGACTTTTAAACTCTAGAACATAATGTGTTAATATGACATTTTCCTTTTATAAAAACAAAAAACAAAACTTTAAATAGTAAAAAAAAAGTAGAGAAAACATAAAAACCCTTTCCCCATTACCTAGATTTAACAATTGTCTATGCTTTGCATTTTGCTTCATTTTTGTTTTCTTGAAATATTTTTAAAATAAATTATAATCACAAAATATTGTACCTATAAGCTTCCACATGACTCTCTAAAACTAAGGATGCTCACTTAAGCAGAGCTTGCAATATTTTGTTTTGAAAAATGACTGTAAATACGGGTAAACTCTTTTATTCTTTGGCAAACATAATTTATTTTTTTAAATTAATTCTGACTCTATATTTAGAGATATTATGAGGCAGGGAGACGAGAAAATCTTGCTATGAGTCTAGGCTATGCATAGACTTGCTACACACCCATTAGAACGATGGAGTCCCTTTTCTCATTTGTTAAGTAAAGTGGTTATGTTAAAGGACCCTTTCCAGTTTTAAAAATTATATTTTCTCTGGGGGCAAAGAGAGGGATGAGTGCATTTTCAAAATTAAAGAAGTTGAGTGTGGCAGCAGTATCAAGGAACTAGCATGAGTTATTGGCATGAGGAAAATTTGAAATTTTGAAAGTTAGGACAAGAAATGTTAAACGATTCTTCTAATTTGTCCAATAAATAGACACACCTATTACCTTTGGTTTCACCAAAGTAAACTCTTGAAAAACCCTCCCATCTCCCAGACACGAATTTTTGAATTTTAATTTTTCCAAGTCTTTGCATAGCCTCTTGACTGCTTCATTCTTGTGTGTGTTTTTTTATGGAGCAAGGCCGTGTGGGTAACGTTTGACAAGAACACATTCTCTGACAATTGTGCAATGAAAGGAAGTGCCAGGTCGGCACTTTCTCTCTTCTTTCACATCACAAAGCCCAGTTTCTTCTGCACTTCTCTGTTCTGCAAGATAGCCCCTGGGAAACCAACAGATTCCGATCTGGTGTGGGGCACCACTGACTGGGTCTTGCATGCTGTAGTAGGGCACTATCTCAGTGCCTTAGTTTCCTACCCCTAAAATAGAACCACCCCTTCTCCTTGCAGGGAGCATGGCAAGACATTACTGTTTTAGGACTTACTTGATTCAGTGTACAACCAAAGACAGTTGCCATTCCAGCTTGGGTACTCCAGCTGATATATGTGTGCTAGGCAGCATCTCCAGAAGGAATCTGCTTCCAGGGTCCCTATTTATGGAAGAATAAGAAATCTGGAAATCCAGATTCTCATTTCTTCTCTGCTCTGAAATGCTGTGTGTGAACAAACCCCTGCGCTTCCTAGGGACTCAGTTTCCCGGTTTATAAAATGGACTGGCTGGACCATCTTATTTCTAAAATGCCTTTAAAGATACATAGTTTAATGCTTCTACCTGCAATTGTTTTATTTTGAGGGGTGAGGGGATAGTGATCCCCATGATTTTTACAAATAATTTTTAAAAGAATAAATGGAGGGGATGCCGGGATGACTCAACAGGTTGAGCGCTTGCTTTGCAGCCCCTGGGTCTGAGGATCGAGTCCCAGCCCCGGCCCATGCAGATCCATATGCTTAACTGGGGTGTACCTCCCATGTTGGAGGCCCCTGGCCTGGTTCCCACCCTGCGTGGCCCTGTGCCTACCTGGGTGGAACAAAAACTGTGTTGAAAACTAATGATGTGCAACTATGGAGACTGCTCTGAGCTCTCCCCCTTCTCTCTGTCTCTGTTTCTGTCTCTGTCTCTGTCTCTGTCTCTCTCTGTCAAAGCAATAAAAAATAAATCTTAAAAAAATATATGTGGAGATCGCCCACACCACATTTCCCTCCTAAAGGCAACTTCTTTGTAGCCACTAGTTCTACTTCCAAATATAATCTATCAAATTAACTGTGTACATATCTCAAGGTTTCCAATTTGATTTCTAAGAATTTATCCTACTGATAGGCTTGAAGATGTGTGAGAAGACGCATATGCAATTACTTCTTATAGTAGAGTTAGTACTAGCAGACTGGAGTAACCTAAATGTGTATTAAGTGTATTGTGATGTGTTTATGGTAAGGCCATTAAAAAGAATGAGGTAGATTTATATGTACCCAAATCAGTTAAGAGTCTTTATGTTGCAAGTAACAGAAAATTCACTACAAACTGATTTAAATAATAAAGGAAATATATTGGGTCACATAAATGGAAATTCCTCAAGAATGCAGTTCCTTCTCATCTCTGCTTTGCCATCAGCAATAATTGCTTCATCCCAAGCCTGATCCTCTCCTGCTCATGGGAGACGTATAAACCGTAATTAAGGGTTCGTGCTCCATTCCCCTGGAAAGGAGAGAGCTTCTGCTGCAGCACTCCAACAGGAGGCCTGAGCACCACCTTGACCGTGCGAGTTTAGATTATAAGACATGAGAAAGGAAACTATTGATTAGCTCGGGCCAGTCAACACAGTGGCGTGCTTCCCAGAAGCTTTGTAGGGGAGCGCGGTCAAGTAAATGAAAACCCAAGTACTTAAGGAAAGGAGGACAGAGCGGACACTGGGAAGGCAGCCCTCCAATGTCCACTAAAGTGTGGGAGGATGAAATAACTTCTAAGATACTTCACTGTAAGCATCAAGGTGCAGAGGCATGAGCACACTATGCTGCCATTTGTGTAGAGAAGCACACTTATACATGCATCAATTATTTCTAACAAGAATTTTAATCGCAATTCACTTATATACATATGCATGGAAGTATTTGCAGGGGAAAGAAATAAAAAGAAACTAAAATTCTAAGATTCAACTACATGTTGAGTATTTTTAAATTATATAAGATCTTGGAACACAGGGACCTAGAACAGTGTTAGTAATGCATGAACTGCCCCTCTCTTGCTTAGGTCTTCCCAGTTTGAATGATATTGTTCTTCAGTGTTCTCAAGAAATTAAGAGTATGCAGCAGAAGAAAACAAAATCACTCACCATGCAAGTGACAAGGCAATAAATTATATATACATATATGTATGTGTGTGTGTGTGTGTGTGTGTGTGTGTCTATATATAAAGGGTGTCCCAAAATTCATGCAAATAGTAATTTTGATAGAAAACACAAGTTTATAATTAAAAATTGTAAATTTTCATTGCTCAACAATGAAAACACATTGTTCTTTCATGTAGCGCTCCATTTTTAATAACTCTGAACTGTCAGCTGTCACGCTGTCTTTTCTTTTTTTTCCATTGGCAACACTTTACCACACAAATGATGCAAAATTTAAATCTTGCGTGAATTTTGGAACACCCTTTATATATATTTGCACAAATCAATTTACAAATATCACTTATCCTGAAAGAGTTTTTAAACCATGCCCAAGAGCAAATCACTAGAATTCCACAAGGTAACATGAATTCATGGATATTTCCTTTTTTTTATATAAGACTTTAATTAAAATATACCTAACATATAATATTATATTGTTTCCAGATGCACACAATAGTTATCAACATTTATATCCCTAAAGAAGTGATCACCGTGATAAGTCCAACAACCATCTGAGACTGTACCACATTATCAGAATATTATTGACTGTCCTGCCTATGCTGTACATTACATCCACATGACTTATTTGTTTTGTACTTAGAAATTTGAACCTCTTCGTCCCTTTTACCTTTTCCATCTTCTTGTAATTACAGTTGATGTTCAGTATTGTTTTATATTAATTTTAGGTGTATAACATAGTGGTTAGGCATTGATATAATTTAAGAAGTGATCCCCCTGACTAGTCTAGTACCCACTTGGCACTATCATGATTATTAGCATATTGTTGACTGTATTCTCTATGCTGTACTTTACATCCCCATGACAGTTTTGTAACTACCAATTCATACTTCTTAATGCCTTAACCTTTTCCACTCTGCCCCAAGCCCCCTTCTATCACCCCAATAAATCTAGTATCCATCTGACACCATACATAGTTCTTACAATATTATTGACTGTATTACGTATGCTGTTCTACCCTATACCCCCAGGACTACTTGTCACAACCAATTTGTACTTCTTAATCCCGTCCCCCTTTTCACCCACACCCCTAACCACCCTCCCATCTGGCAACCATTCAAATATTCTCTGTATCTATGAGTTCATTTCTATTTTGCTCATTTATTTTGTTCTTTAGATTTCACATATGAGCAAAATCACATCGCATCTGTCTTTCACTGACATCATCCACTCAGCACAACACCCTCCAGGTCATCCATGCCACCACCGATGACAAGAACCCATTCCCTTCCATGGCCAAGCAAATATTCATTGCATATATGTGCCACCTACTCTTTATTCACTCATCCGTGATAGACACCAGGCTGCCTCCACATCTTGGCCATTGTAAAAAAATGCTGCAATGAACATATGTGGATGCATATGTCCCCTCAAAGTAGCCTTTTTAGTTTCTTCAGATAAATACCTGAAGGGGGATTACTGGATCCCTCTTTGTCTCTTGGTATAGCCTTTGTTTTAAAGGCTATTTTGTCTGGTATAAATTTTACTACCCCAGCTTCCTTTTTAACTTAAGTTTTTATGAAATATCTTTTTTCCACCCCTTTACTTTCAGTGTGTGTCTTTTTATCTGAAGTGAATCTCTGGTAGATGGTATATGTAAGAATCTTGCTTTCTTATCCATTCAGCACCACTGTGCCTTTATATTGGAGCATTTAACCCATTTATATTTTAATTGATTGTTAATAGATATGTAGTGATTGTCCTTTTATTCATGCTTTAATTTTTATGTATGTATGTATGTATGTATGTATGTATGTATGTATGGTCTTAAAAACGTTCCTCTAAGATTCCTTGTAATGCTGGTTTGGTGATGATAAACTCCTTTAGCTTTTTCTTATCTGGGAAGCTCTTTATCTAGCCTTCAGTTCTAAATGGTAGTTTTGCTGGATAAAGTAATCTTGGTTGTAGGTTCTAGCTTTTTCTCATCACTCTGACTGTTTTCTGTCAATCCCTTCTGGCCTGAAAAGATTCTGTTGAGAAATCAGCTGGCAGTTTTATGGGAGCTCCCTTGAAGGTAACTAACTGCTTTTCCCTTGCTGCTTTTAAGATTCTCTCTCTGTCTTTAACCTTTGGCATGTTCATTCTGATGTGTTTTGGTGTGGGTCTCTTTGAGGGACTCTCTGCACTTCCTGGGCTTGTGTGTCTGTTTCCTTCACTTAGTAAGGAAGTTTTCTGTCACAGTTCTTTAAATAGGTTTTCAATTCTTTGCTCACTCTCTCTCTCTTCTCCTTCTGGTAATCGTACTATGGTGCAAATGTTATGCTTGCTGTCCTAGAGCCCCCCTAAATTCTTTTTTAAAAATTATTTTTGCTGTTCTATTTGGGTGTTTTCTGCTACCTTATATTCTAAATCACTGATTTGAACCTCTGCTTCATCTGATGTTGATTCCCTGTAATCTATTCTTCATTTCAGTTATTGTATTCATTATTTCTGACTGGTTTGTTTTTATATTTTCTGTCTCCATTTTCATGTTGCCTATCTCTTTCTTGAAGTTCTCCTTGAGTTCACTGAGCATCCTTATAACTAGTGTTTAGAACTCTGCATCTGGTAGATCTCTTGTCTCCATTTTGTTTAGTTCTACTTCTGGAGTTTTGGTCTGTTCTTTTATTTGGGACATGTTTCTTTGTCTCCCCATTTTGGCTGCTTCCCTATGTTTGTTTTTATGTATAATATTAGGTAGGGCTGCTATGTCTCCCAGTCTCTGTAGAGTGACCTCATGTAGTAGCTGTGCTGCGAAGCCCAGTGGCAAAGTCTTTCTGGTCACCTGAGCCAGGTACTCCAGGTGTGTCTCTCGCATGGGTTGTGTGTGCCCTCCTGTTGTAGTTGCATCTTGGTTTCCATTTGCACATCTGTGGGTGGGATAATCCTCATGCTGATTGGTTGTGAGGGCTGGCTATGACTACAGGGGAGGAGCTGTTGTGCAGGGGCTGACCCTGCAGAGCAGGATTCACATTAGCAGGGCTCTGGCACCTGCTCAGTGTGCCCTTTGGATGTATTGCCCTTAGAGGTGGCCTGGTGATGCTCTGACTTGGGCAGACACTGACCACCAGGCTTGCCAGTCCTGGGGCCTCCTGGGAGGGGCCCCATCACAAATTCATGCACAGCCTATGCCCTACCTGAGGCCACCTGACTTTCATAGGCTGCTGAATGTAGCCTCGTCTCACTGGGCTAAATTCAAGGCTGACCACATGTACCGTTTGAAATGGGACAGTACTGTAGCTTCCGTTCCATGTAAAATGGCACGTCTGGTCAGCTTGGGCATGAGCCACAAGCAATCCACAGACGACTGCTGCCGACGCTGGGCATGGAGGTGCCTCCAGAGGCCAAACGAGCCAATGCTGGCTGTCCCTAGTGCTGGGCTTAGGGCTGCTCAATTAGAGGAATGGGACATGCTAAAGCCAGGTGCTGCTTACTTGGGTTTTGTGACCCTTTGAGCGATTTTAGTAGAGTCTGTCGCATGAGCCAAGAGAAGCTATGTGTATGGAAAAGCCACTGGAAGCAGCTGGGGTGTGCCTGAAAGTTGGGGTTGGGGGGCAGTGTTGCAGTGTTGCAGACAGTCATTGGGGTGGGGCAGGCAAAAGGTGATATCCAGCTTGATGGAGACTCACATATGCTGCTAACCTGTGTCTGCATGCAGGAGGGGGAGGGCTCCACAAAGAAACTATGGCTTCTGCCAGCTCCTCCCTCTGGAAGAAAGCTGCCCCTGCAGCCCTCACTCTGCAGCCAGACAATTCAGTCTGTCCCTGGATGTCCCTGGTGACGTTGGAGCAGCTCCCCCAGCGCTGTAGCTCAGAGAGAGCAAGTCCACCAGCGAGTAGGTCCATGAGCGGCCACGTGGAGAGGAGCATGTGGGACCACAGCTGCCCTGTCTCAGCCACAGTCTTTGCTGGGTTTCTCCATCAGAAGTTAGGGGGGCTTCTCTTCCTGGCGCTAGAATGCTGGTCTGGGGCTAGGACCCCTTGCTGCTCTGGGGGGACCTCCACAACCGAGTTATGCCTCCTAGTTTTTATTGGTTACTTGTGGTGTGGGACCAGCCCGTTCCACTTCTCTGCTCCTCCTACTAGTCTTGAGTGGCTTCTTCTGCATGTCCTTAGTTGTAGGCCTTCAGTTCAGCGAGACTTCAGGTGATTCACAGTGATGGTTGCTCTGTACTGTACTTGTAATTTTGATGTGCTCGTCAGAGCAGGTGAGCACAGCATTTACCTACACTGCCAGCTTGACCCAATCCATGGGGATTTATTTTTACACTAAATCTCAGAAATACCCAGAGCTGCTCCTTCAGTCACTCGTTCAAAACTGCAAGGAATCCTGACAGTTTTTGATAGTTTCCTAAATGCCTGCTACTCAGTGGGTAGTCTATATTCATGGAATTCAATCATTGGTATAAACAGTTTTAGTAAATTGAAGAAAAATTGGAAAGATGTGTGTGCTATTGGGGTGCCCCCCACAAGACAGGAGGAAAGAACTTTACATAGCAGTACTGAGCAAGAAGCCAGCAATGACTTCAAAAGTCCATTGCAAACTGCCAGCACTACTTTTCCAAAAAATAAAATTTAAATGGGGTGTGGGTGTGCATGTGTGCGCTCACCCACACATGTGTAGAGTGCTAGATGCAAGAACTTATTTTTACAATAGAGTAGCAGTTTTCAAATGTTTTCATAAGTGGAAAGTATATTGATAAATAGAACTGGAGTTAAAAACAAACAGTGGTCAAAATGAATGGTTCCCTTTGACATCTGAGAGAGAAGGCTTTGCTTAGAAATAACTAGGTATTCACTCAGTCACTCTACACACTTCTAATTTAATTCCTGCTACGTACCAGTTACTGTGCTGCGAGCTCTGATGAAACAGGCACGTTAACCACTTGGAGAGCAGTAGAAAATATATATTTGGAAAATAGGCATTTATGAAATGTGGCAAGACCGGAGGAAAAAGTTATAAACATTGATGAGTGCCATGCACTTATAGGAAGGAAAATATTACAGAGGTTTAACTGTTGCTCATTCAATATTAATACATTAGGAAATAAATGTGGATGAGGTAAAATGGCATACTAATTGAACACATGAGCTCTGGAGGGTCAAAGAATTTGGATGCAATGTTTAGCACACCCCTGACCAGCTGCATTAACTGGTAAAGTTACTTAACTCTGCTCTTTGGTCTATATAAAATATTGGAGGTAATGTTCTTAGCATGGTTCCTAGAATTTAATTAGTATTCTCAACAAGTTAGCTTTTATTATTATTATTATTATTGTTATTTATTTGAGCCACTGTTTAGCATTATCTGTTTCTCTGTTTTATTTTATTATGCATAGAACAGGATAGACTATTAATTGGTTTACATGTTTTTTAAGGGGCGGGGGACCAAGGATTGTTGAGAAATTACCTATTTATGAGTACATTAAAGTTGTGTTTACATATATTTATTCATTAGCAGCCCATCAATTTTACCTTTTTGATGTTGTCCTCGTCTCTTAATGTTGACTCTATGGCATTTTAATGAGCTACTTATTTGGCTAAACGATTACTTACAATTTAACAACTCATTTGGTGTGTTCCTACTTTCTGTTTCTAACGTGTTAGGTGATTTTAACTTGATGTTTCTGCGATCTTCATACAACTTGAACTCCACTTATGTGGCGTCCATTTTAAAGCTCAGCAAAGTTCTCCAGGGGGGGTCTGTGGCCGGGCGGTGGGAGACGGGGAGGAAGATGCAATTTGAAAACAATCATGCATTCCCTGTAAATCAAAGGACTTATTTTCTGGAAGGCTGATTTTAAAATCTTTCATGCATTACCTTACTTTTATGAAATTTGTAATAAAAATGACCTAGACTCTCCCTAAACAACTCTTTGTAGTAGGACACAATTCCTTTTGAAAGCTAATGACAAAAGATCATTTTGATGAAATACTCTCTTTTATAAAGCACATCCTTCTAGGAGTAGAAGGATGATTCAAAGCTCCAGAGTAAGTCATATGTTCTAGCATCCAAAGGGCTGAGGAGACGAGGAGAACCACAAAGGAGTTGTTCAACCTGGGGGATGAAGTGCTTTACGACTAATTCCAGCTGTCCCTGTGAGAGTGATGTGAAGCCTCATAGAGAAGGGCCTGGATCAGGGAGACAACTTTTCCATCAGCTCGATATTATACATTAACATAATGTCAGATGAATCATTACCGTTTTAACATTGATTGAACCCCCAAGGTGACATGCACATATGGGAAAGTATGACTTTCAGCACCCTAGAATGTATCATTTACGAAAACAGTGGGAAATACTATACAAAAAGGGGGGACTAGAATTTAATAGGAGTGAGAAAGATCTTTCCCACCCCCCACCCCTGCAACCCATACACATACATAGACAAAATATCGGCACTGTATTTAGTCCTTAATCCTCATTTTTTCCTGCTGTCTTTGCTTCTTTGCTTCCATTTCCCAGCACACACACACACACACACACACACACACACACACATACACACACGTACACAGGCATGCACACCATAAACAGCTACATCATCTGGATCCATTTAGGGACTGGATTTCCTAAGTGCCAGTGAGATAAACAGACCCTATAATATACTTGTCACCAGAACAAACCAATGTTTGATCAATGGTCCATTTGCTCAGTGGAGTGTGAAGCTTGCTTGAGAGCTGAAATGACAAATATTAGTAAATTATTATCATCAGCTATCATCAGACAGTTGGTTCATTGTCCTGTGTGGTGTGAATTACGAATTAGGAATCTATGTGTAGCTATAACGGGGACCATAGCATGATCAGATCATGGAGCAATTGATTCAGCTGCTCCATGCTTTCTCAAGAAATCAAATCCCCCTTCTGGAACACTGAAGTCCACAGGAGCATCTCTCTTCTAGAAGCTGTTAACACTGAGGCCAGTGCCAATAGTTTTCAATCATTATAAATGATTAAAATCAGCAAAAAAATAAGCATATGCCATCAATATATTATCCTATTTGTATAGAATTATTTTCTATTTATGATTTTTTTGCTGGAATTTGTTAAAGCTACTTGTCCATGTAATGAGAATTAATTTAAGCCATTAATGTCAGCTATAATTGCCACTTCGGATGAGATAGGTATAAGCTACAATATGTATCTACATGCCTAGTGAACAAATAAGGATACTATGGATGACCCAAAAGTTTGGGAAATTTCCATTCTTCCTTTTGAATGCTCACTTACCACATAAAACTGTGGTAATGAATGAATGAGGCCACAGGTTCTAGTCCATATATTAAATGCTATTAAAGATTAACTTATTTCTTATTTTTATTAATAATATTATAGGGTCCTATACTTTCTTTCTATGCCAGCCACATTGAATCATTTATGCAGCCCACTTTGGGAACTATTGGTCTACACAACTCCTTGGCTCAGGGCATTTGCACATGCTGTTCTCTGTTTGGAACACTCTGCCCTCCCCACACCCTTCAACAGTTTACTGCTTGTCCTTCAAGTTTCATCTACAATATTATTTCCTCATAGAGATGTTCTGAGATCTTCCCTGTCTTCTCAAAATAGGACAGGTTCCTCTGTTATAAACTGTCATAGAAACCTATAGCATTCCTTCCAGAGCCTTTCATAGCACATAGTTTCAGATTTACCTGTATCATAAAGAATGGCCTCTCTGCTCTTTAGAAACTGTATTTCCCCTGAAAGTAGGGGTCATGTTCATTTTCTATTGTATACTCAGCCCTTACCATAGTGCTTCATAAATATTCAGCATTCAACAAATATATAAATAAATGAATGATTGCTAGATTATGAATTAGTCTGGGACTCATTCATATATAGGACATCACAAATCATCTAGTTTCACCTTCTTATTTTATTAATAAGAAACTTGTAGTATAAGAGGGTTATAACTTGATGAAAATGTGGAGAAAGGGAACTTTTGCACACTGTTGTGGGAAAATAAATTAGTACAGCCATGTGGGATATAGCAGGGATGTTAGTTAAAAAAAAACAAAACTATAAATAAAATTACCATATGATCCAGCAATCTCACTTCTGGGTACAATCTGAAGAACATAAAATCAGTATCTCAGAGATATCTGTACTCCCATGTTCATTGCAGCATTATTCACAATAGCCAGGATGTGGAAAGAATCTAAGTGTCTGTTGATGGACAAATGGGTAAAGAAAGAAAATGTGATATATATAATGTATATATCCAATATTATTGATCCATAAAGAAAAAGGCAACCTGCCATTTGTGATAACATGGATGAACCTGGAGGGCATTATGATAAATAAATAAGCCAGACAAAGACTTATACTGTATATTACCACTTGTATGTTGAATATATATATATTCATAGAAACAGGAAGTAGGATGGTTGTTTCCAAGGGCTGGAGGATATGAGAAATGGACAGATATTGGTCAAAGGGGACAAAGTTTCAATGATAAGAAGAATCAATTCTGAGAATCTAATGTACAGCATGGTGATTATAATTAAATGTTGTGTGTTTGAAATTTGCTAAACTGTAGATATTAAGCATTATTATCAAGGGGGTGGGGGTGGGGGGAAGGTAATGTGAAGTGATAGGTGTGCTAACTAACTTGATTATGGTAAATATTTCACAACGTATACAAAAGTATCAAATCATTGCACTGTTCGCTTTAGGTCAGGCCTGGGCAGATTTTTTTCAGGGCAAGGGCTACTTCTGTCACAGTCCACTAGCTATTTATTTTCATTTGCTCAAGTACATGCATGCAGCTGCCTCGATTGTGAAGAGCCCATTCTCGCCTCTAGCAGCTGTGATCTAGTGTGTGTGTGAAAAATGTGTTTCTTTTACATTTAGCTGCCTAGCCACTAGGGCCTAGTGTAATGTGGCATCAGCTATGACACCTTTTTTAAAATTCTGGTGGTGCTCTAAAGTTGCCTGGTAGTCCACCGGTGGACTGTGATCACTGACTTCTTGCCCAGCCCTGCTTTAAATATATACAATTTTATTTGTCAATTATACCTCAATAAAACTGGATTTTAAAAGAAGCAACTGGGGAAGCTGGGAATAGCTCAGTGGGTTAAGCACTCACCTTGCAGTCCTGGGGACTAAGGATCGAATCCCGGCCCCTGCCCATGTGGACCATTGTGCTGAACTGGGGTGTGCTTCCCATGTGGGAGGCCCCAAGTTCAATTCTTGCCCCCGCCCTTTCGGCCCCTGGCTTGAGGGAGTGTGTCTCCCATGCAAGAGGCCCCCAGCCCAGTTCCCATTCTGGGTGGCCCCCGCCCACCTGTGTGGAATGAGACCATGTCGAAAATTGATGACATACAACTATGGAGACTGCTCTGGGCCCTCCCCCTTCTCTCTGTCTGTCTCTGTCTCTGTTTCTGTCTCTCTCTGTCAAAAACAATAAAATAAACCTTTTTTTTTTTTTGAAGAAAATTATGTGGCGTGCCTCAGGTCACACCATTAGTTTATAACAGTGGGAGGAGGAAAACATGGGGCTCTTGAGTCCCAGGACCAGCACTTTTTCTGTGCATCCCAGTAGACAAGTAAGAAAAGTCAGCATTAGTAACTGCCTTCTTATGCAGATAATCAGACTCCCCAAGACCAAAAGCTGTCTTTAAAAAGCATATAAGTTAAATTTATGGGAATAAAGATTTAAAAACCTAAGACCAAGAGCCTAATAGAAAAGCTTTGTATAGACCACAAATTGACACTTCACAGAAGAAAAAAACATAAATCATCAATTAACATGTAAAATGGTATATAATCTAAGGAAATTATAATCTAAATAAAAATATGCTCTTTTCCCCTACAAGAGTGCTAAAATTTAGAAAAATTGTAGTCATACCTACTATTGTCAAGAATGTGAAAAAAGGGATCCTGTCACATTCCTTGGGGGAGCATAAATTGGTACAATGTATTTGATTCAATCTAGCAATATTTATTGACATTTTGAATGTTCATGCCCCTTGACCCAGCAGTCTTCGGAACTAAACATACACTGCATTTTTCCGTGTATAAGACGATACTTTTGTCTAAAATGCTTAGACCAAAAATTGGGGTTGTCTTTATTCACCAGAGTAACCCATGTATTGATTTCTTAATGTTGAGTTAGAAATGGGGGTGTCTTATATGCGGAAAAATATGATAAATGCTTGAATAAGCGAGCAAAAATATTTTACAATATATTCAGTGTAGTCTTGTTCATTATAGTAAAAATTGGGATACAACATAACATTGTTCAATCATTGTTCAAACAAAGTATGGAAAATTATGCAGCCATTTACAGAATGCAGTAAATCAACATATATTGAGATGGAAAGCTAAGTGATATTGCTAAATTTTAAAAAATGCATCATATGGGGAAAAGCCGGGATGGCTCAGCGGGTTAAGCGCTTGCTTTGAAGCCCCAAGGATCGAATCCTGGCTCCGGCCCAGGGTGTGCTTCCCAAATGCGGTGAGGCCCCTAGTTCAGTTAAAAAAAAAAATGCATCATATGATTCCATTTGTTTTATTTAATTTTAAGTAAGTGCTGATTCTTTAATAATGGTTACCTCTGAAGAGGGAAACAGTATGGGTGGATAAATAGCAGGGACTTGTCATTTTTACAGTAGTGTATGCTTCAGCATTGTTTCCCTTGTTCACAAGTATGTATTTCTCGGGTGATTTCTTTTCCTGCCAAGTGGCTTGCTGCTGCTGTTTCAAGTCTCCAGTGCAGACAGGGAAGGCTCTGTCACTCCCTGTTTCTAGCACTCATGTCAAACCCTGATGGACGGTGACACCCAGGCCTGTGCTGGAGGGAGCTGGGGTAAAATGGCTGAGTTTCTGTACCTTCCCATGCAACACACCCAGAGAGCCCAATAGACGACAGCATGGGCTGTTTGCTATACAACCCAAAGCTTGTGAAGCGTAACGTGTGTTTCTTGCCTCAGCTGGGCCCGGCCAGAACTATGCCTACCCACCACAGCTACCAGCCAAATCTCCCTGCTCTGCCATATGCAGAAGACAAGAGCATTTTCCCACCAGAACGATGTGGAGAATGATGTGGAGCATCCGATGCAACTTTCTAATGTTCCTTCCACGCAGTGCAGAGGGCTGAACAAATCAAGGAGAACAAGCATCAGGAGTTTCCTAAGGAGCAATGGAGAGCTCTAACTCTTATTAAATAAATACGTTAGAGCCCTTCATATGTTAAAATAAGTTACAATAAGTTAAGGCCCTTATTTCCATAAAACTTTGGCACTTCTCTTCTTCCAGCAAACCACACCTACTCTTCAATATCCATCTATAATTCCACCTGCTCCAAAAGTTTCATGATCTAAAACTCAACCTCGCATAACCTCACCTCTGCTAAACCAGAGCTGTGTGTTCACTCTGTGAAGCCAACAAGGAACTGTCTGGTGACATTTGCTTTTGTCAGTTAATTTAATTCTTTGTTGATTTTTTGACTTTATGTTTGTCTTATTTTTCAGACTGGGTAAAGATCCTATTAAACTGCTTCATACAATCTTGCCATAAAAGATGTATAATAAATACTTGCAAATTTGAAGAACTACAAACAAGACAACCAAGAAAGCTAGAAATTCTATTTGTATTTAATTCAGTGATTTATGTACACATACTTCTTGTTTCTCCTCCAGAGTTTATGTGTACTATTTATGAAAAGGAGTTCAACATTTTAAATGAATAATGAAATTCATAAATATTTAATATTAATTTAAAAGCCCAAGAAGAGTAAAAAACTATACAGTAGCCAACAAGTTAACTAACAAAAAGTTGGTTTCAATTTGAGTATGATGTTAATATTTCACATCCAAAGAAATATCATCAACAAATGAAGTGAAAACTTAGAAAGATAACTAGTCTTGTCAAATAGAAATAGGTGTAGTGCATGTATGTTTTAAATTAAAAAATGAAATTCAAGGCCTCTTTGCTTAATGAAGCCAGTTCTTTCATCTTTTAAAATGACAGTTAAATTTAAAACTGGAGCTTGCAGGGAAATAGAGATTTAGGACCTCCCATCAGACATTAATAAACACTCCTCCACATTCTAAAACTATTAGACATAATTTGGCATAATTGCCAATCTTTCCTGAGCAAAGACATACAACTCAGTTGTTTTAACTGCTGAACTCTTTTCACAAAGAGTGATCACCTCAGTCCGGGGCTCAAGGTTCTTGCCTTCGGAGAGGCATGGTAAGCAAATATATCCTTGGCCCTTACATTAATACAGAACTTTCATTTTCTCAAACTCATCTTAAGAATGGAACAGAGACACAGATTTGCCAAGACCAAAAGGTACTTCCTATGATGCTGTATTGAAGAAAATTCGTGTACGGAGAATGAAGACATCTGTACTTATTCCCTCTCAGCTGAATTCCTCTCTAAGTGTGTTGGATCTTAAAATGGAATAAACCTCAAAAATATTTCACTCTGAGGACATAAGCTTTCTTATGGTGACTTTCTGTTTAACTTGTCTCATCTGGGTAATTTAGATCTTAACCCCTCAAGGCAGTCACCATGTATTCTAGAGCATTTTTCTTAGAGCAATATTATGCTGATGAGTTTAGTAAATCTTAAATAGCGATATAATTTTTATTACCTCTTCCTGCAAACTCCTATTTGTTATGCTGGCCTCCTAATTTCAACGTGTGTGGTTCATTGTCTTTCCATTGAACTTGGAATGAGTAGAACTTTTCTAATTCAATTTTTGATTATTCATTTGAGATCTATTCCCTAGTATATAGCAAGTGAGGGAGACAGAGAGGATCATATTGATCAATATCAATTATAGTGAAAACAAAAGTAGCCATTCTTTCTTAACTGTGCACACATAGCCTATTGAGGCCCACTGATGTTTGAAAATAACATACCTAAAATTTCCCATCTCTAATATATTTTTAAAGTATTCATTTTCTTCCTTCTCACCCCATCTGTAAAAATAAAAGTAATAATAATAATCAGTAAGTTAAGACACTCAAATGCTGAATACATTTTTTTCAAAATGTTTGATTAGAATATTTTTTAAAGTTGCTTTAATTCTATACATACTGAGAAGCATCAAAGTTAGTCAGAAAAATAAATGCAGGAAGTCTTTCTGGGTTAGGAAGTAGAAGGCTCTCCCTGATCATGCAAAATTGTAGGATATTTCTTTAGGATAGCCTGAGAACCCTCACAGTAGAGGATGTTAGTCCAATGTCGACTGTAGAGCTTACAATGAATCATTGAATAAATTATTACCATCCACGGAGGATGCCTCTTTGGATAATTAGCAATTTCAATCTAAGAAAGATATTGTAAAGTACACTCCAGCTTTGACATCAATAGGAAATTTGCCGGGGTAAGTAGCTAAATTAGACTGCTCTAAATACTGTCTAGAACTTTTATTTTCAATTATACTCTTGCCTAAACCATTTTATATTCTGCCTAAAACTATATTATATATACTCCTTTAGAGTATATAGTAGCAAACTGAGCTATAATACAGAAATGGGATTTTACTATAATTTCAGAAATTTGCCAAATAAGCAACTTTGGGTGGGATTTATTTGGTATACATAGATAAACAGAATGTAGAAATTGTCTACCATTTTCCAAGCATGTTTTCTCCCAGTTTTGTGTATGCACTTATAATACAAAGAGATGGGAAACATTCCCTGTGATCGCTAATCTGATTATATCTCTGTCTATGAATTAAGATAGGTGTATTTCACTTTGGGAAATTACTCTATAGTTGAAATAGAGGTTTTATGACCTCTGTCCTGATCTCTACATTGTAGCTTAAAGAGACCTATTACCAATTTAATATTAGGCAGAAGATTCTCTGAGACTTGAATTCTTGCATTGTGACTAAGAGTGAAGCTTAATCGATTAAAAATACAATCAAATGTTTTGCAAGTTTACATTTAAAAATGATTTTTATTAATATAAACAACAGTATAATCATTTTAATATAAATTATCTCTGTTGGTTTGTCATAATTGCAGAAAACAAAGAACAGAAAAAATGGTACAGACAGTATATACCACAGATTTGAAATCAAAACGGGGGAGAGGGTGGGGGAGATCTTTTTCTCTGGCACAATCAAAAACAGACCTAGATAAAGTTTAACCCAGTGACTTCTCTTACTTCCTTATCTTTTCACAATACCCAGGAAGGTTACCAACTACAATAACAAGAGAAAAAGAATCATTAAAGAATAATTTAATCAGATCATTGCAATGCACAATCTCCGAGGTGATTTTCATAAATACATAGATGTTTAGAAAACAGATTATAAAATAAAAGGCAAAAGTAATTTATGAATATAATTAAAACAATACTATTTTAATAATGTGATATTCTCCAAGAAGATCAAAACACATTTTTTTAAAAATTAAATCTCATAATTACCACTATAGAAAGATATGTATCCTATGTTCGACCACTGGACTTTGACAAAGGAAAAAAAAAGTCATTTTTTAACAGCTTTGTCTTGCGCTCTTATAAACGTATTTTAAAATTAAGTGACCAGAGGACATTGCTACTGGCAAAGCATTATCAGAGAAGAGACCTCAATAAAATCAGCAGTGAGACACTGAATCATTTCTTCTGTTAGTGAAAGTCACAGGCAAAAGTTCTAAAATTATACAATTACAAAAATAAATCAAATCAGCATGTCATTTCTGCTTT
The DNA here is from genome assembly GCA_004027555.1 of Craseonycteris thonglongyai. Taxonomy (NCBI): domain Eukaryota; kingdom Metazoa; phylum Chordata; class Mammalia; order Chiroptera; family Craseonycteridae; genus Craseonycteris; species Craseonycteris thonglongyai. Next base: position 28,075 of record PVKE010014834.1, read on the forward strand.
TCTAGATTAATAAATTAACCATGTAACATTGTTCAAAATTATGTCAGTTACGCATATAATAATCTTTTAAATTAATGAAGTGATGAAGCAGTTTGATGACACTCATGATTTACAGGGCTGCTTTTAGCTAATGTTAAAAGCCTTGCTTTTAATAAATCACCCCCTTGAGAAATTACCAAAAATGAATATTTTCTATGCTAAATGTTTCAAGGTTTACACTTTTCCAATATATTAACAAATGGCAAGGGAGATGCATTTTTCAAAATATATCTTCTTTTACATATATTTAATTGAAATTAATTAGTATATTACGTTTAGAAGGAAAGATTATACAAGATCATTTATGAGAATTTTTGTGAAGCAATAAAGCTGAATTTAAACAATGAAATCAATCATAGTCTTACGAAATTTGTATGATAAATTGGGAATAATTTCAAGCTTTTTAATTAAAGAGGAACAACTCTATAGACTCTGTGTTCTTAAAATATAGCTAATTCTCTTCACTCTTAACTTAATCATTGCCTTATTTGTCTGTCTTCTTTATTAAGATTGAAACTATATTACTAATAAGGCTTTGTCATTTTTATAATATTTTTTTTGTTCACTTTTATCTAGACATTTTTCCATCAATTGCTCTATGTGATTGGAGCTCCAGTATATTTCTCAGTTCAAACATGAATAACAACAGTCAGACCTTACTTACAATAACTTCCATTGCCATATAGTTTTATGTGGCATCAGAGACAAGTCTGAATAGAAGAGAAACAATGTCTGATGGAGAGATGGTCTATAAGTTCGTTAAGAGATCAAAACAGATTTTAGTCAAGCCAAGATATGCCTGCATGTGATAACAGCAAGAAAGAAAAGGAACTAAATATAACTAGCACAGAAAGCCTAAAATTGATGTTCCCCATGCTTATGGATTTGTTTTCATAATGTGGAGACTGATTTTTATTCCACTTCTGAATTAGTAATGTGCCTGGTACATCGGGCCAATTTCTTTTCAAAGCATTTGCAGTTCCAGCCCTGAAAACAAGAGTAATTAATTTGTGCTTCTGGAGTCCAATGGATATAATCTTAGGCAGGCAGATGTCAAGGAAATAATTTTTAGAATTCTTATAATCGATGGCAATATAATGGAGAATTGCCTGTTGGCATTTCAAGTGACTTTAAGGAATTTTAAAGTTTCATCAATGAATATTTAATGTGTACTAATAATGGATGCTCATGGGATTGTAGCCTCTGCACAGTAAAACAGAACCTTAAGCATATTATTATTTCCCTCTAAAAATGGCTTGAAGTAATCAAAGTGTTAGTCAAGATTTTCTGTTCTTTTATAATATATAACTGCATCAAGCTCATCATGAATACATACAATTATTTGAGCAAGCTACATTTTTAGGAGTTAAAAAAGGAAATTGAAAAGAATCAATGGTCTTTCAAATATACGTATCCCACATCTGAACAGCTGCAGGAGGATTCGGCCCACAAGTGGAGTTGTATTTAGATTGTCACTCTCCCCGATGAGCTGGCACAATCTGCAGGAGGGTTCATGCATTTTGGAGACAGAGTTCCTGAGCGTTAGGATGGCAAATTGCAAACTACAGGGTCCAGAGAAGTAACACCTTCTTTTTGAAGTAGTATAGTGTGCTTAAGTGTGATATGGCTATGTTACAGAATTCTGTGATAAAAGATGTGCTATAGATTATCAGCTCGTTAAAAAGGGGTATTACTTCTACCAAACCCTGTATGAGATACCTCAAAGTCTGAAATACTTGTATCTGTACTCAATCAGATCTCTGTTACCATTGAGATTATGGCTAGGAACGACCTTCAACGAGCACATAGTTATATGGGTGTAGACACTGATTGAAATCCCAGCCTGGATGAACTAAAGCCGATTGAAGAGGTGGGAGTGCTATCAAGAGCTCTGGGAGGATCTGATTATTAACAGAGGGGCACACTATTCTACATAGGAAAGGACAATTTTGAAATAAAAGCTTAACGCCAGGTGAATCAAACCTCATATTTTGATCTAAACTAACCATGGGAAATATGATGTTACATCTGTGGATCTTAGCTTTATCTATTCTTCAAGTGGAATCGTGGTGTGTATTCTCAGTGAAAATTATTGTAGCTTTTTACTTCTAACTCTGTGAAATGGTAGAAACTCAATGAGGTCAGATGAAAGCATTTTTAACTCTTTGAAAGACTTGTGCTATAAAAACCTGAGATTCAAGTAACTTAGGAATCTGCCAAGCTGTTTGAAAGTAGATAACGGTACTAACAGTACAAATATATACAAGAGCTGTCCATAAAATATCCAGCCATAAATGCTTCTATTTTTCATACTACTTGTCTGGACACTTTCCAGACAGCCCTTGTATTTATGGTATGCATATATATTTATATACATATGGTTTATGTATATAGAGTACAAATTTTTATGTGATTTTTATGGTAGATCTCCTTTTTCAATGTATAAGAACAAAATGCCAGAAGGAGGCTAAGGAACTTCACCAGCAGCGAAAGAAAGGCTTTATTTTCCCTTATCATGTTCTAAATGGAAACCTCAATGGAAACTTTACATCTTAAATTTACTCCTCATAGACACAGATGTACCACAGTGACTGAGAAGCTTAAAGGCATAACCGTGCTCTCTTCATTTTCAAGGCTGCAATCTGGAAGTTAGGCAAATCTCTTCTTACGTTTTACAACATAAAGACCAGCAAATCTGCCCCTATTTTTCAAAACAGAGCCCAGTATACCTCACAGACACAGATCCAATAAAATGCTCTATTTATTGGCTAAGCATTAACGGTGTCCTTATTTTACTCCTGTGACCCTCCTTGGCATTTAGCCACACTTTCCAATTGAGCAGAGGCCACAAAAAGATCCCTATGCACAAGGAAAGAGAAGGACCTAATTGACCATCGACCTCTCCCTTCCAGCTCCCCTGGTGTCACAACCCAGTGGCTTCTAAGTCTAAGGCCAAACAGTCTGGGCTGAGAAGAGGAAGGCAGGCAAGCCTAAGCATGAGGCTCAGGGCCAGTTCCTTGCCCCACCCAGAACCCCCACCTCTAAGATCAAAGCTGGTCAGAGTATCCTCACCTTCACCAGAATCAGTGCTTGTCAAAACATAGTGCATGTAACACTAGGTGTTATTCAGAGCAACACTGATGACTTGGTTTGTATTTTTTTACTTTTTCCTAGCACCTTCTGTTCATGGCAGTGCTATTTCAATCCCACTCATGACAATGACATAAAGTTTCCTTTGAAAATACTTGTATTTTTATTTTAAAGAAGATTTAAAGAAAATGGTACAAATAATAGCACGGTGAAGCAAAGATATGGCAATAATCATTAAAGTGATTTGTGAATAGCTGAAGATTAGAAACACTGAGCCAAAGAATGCTAAAGCAATTGTGGGGAAAGAATAACCCCTCTCCCTTTTAGCTAGATTTTAACAATCATTATTAGGATTCAGTGGTAAAGTGCCTTCCCACATGTTTTCCTTTGATCTCTGTATGACACTAGCAAAGTAGGTAAGATATATTATCACCATTTCACAGATGGGAAAACTAAGGATAGGAAGGTTCAAGTGATTCACTGAAAGTCACACAGCTAACTAAGTGCTGAGAGAGAAATATTAAGCCTTCCAAATAAGGCTTTGTGCCCCAAATAGAATACACTTTTCAGTTTAAAACACGATGAATTTAAAAAGATCACATGAGAATTATAAAATTAAGCATTGCCTTTGTATTAAATTTGTGCATTCACTCACTAAGCAATATTTCAGAACTTTTTCCAACTGTACAACAGACATACATAATACGAAATGTCTTTGGAGCAATATAGGATATGAACCCAAGTGAATCAGTTAGTTTACAATAGTGTTAGGAGGTGACCTGATGGTAATAAAATGCTTTATTGATACAACATGGCATATTAAACCCCCCAAATTACTATTTTTTAATTTTTTTAATTGTTAAATTTATTGGGGTGACATTGGTTGGTACCAATTACATAGGTTCCAGGTGTACAATTCTATATGACATTGTCTATGTGTCTGCATTATGTGCTCACTATGCAGTCAGCTTTCTTTCCAACACCATATATTTGATGTCCCTTCCCAAAATTGCTATTAATTGTGCTGTTGTTCGGTTTTTATATTCAAGGAATTACAGGTAAAGAAAGATATGAATTTCATGCAGTTATGCTTTTGATCAGTCCTTGGAGAGATGATATTTAATCCTGTCTGTCATGCTGGTGGAGATATTGGCATTTGTCAGTGTGATGACTGATGGATCAGGTAGCCAATAGACATTTAGAGACAGGCACAGACATAGATTCAGGAGATGCTGCCACTATGTTGCTTTATATAGTAAAGAAGAAGTATTAACAATATACTCTGGTGTGCCACTATGTTTGTTTAAAAACAAAGTCATTATTTCTGAAAGCAGAATTTCTAGTTTCAGTTGCAAATTTACTTATATGAGTCACTACACTGAGATTGTTGGCATTTTTAAATTAAAAGGATTCTTCAGAAACGTAACTATTTCCACATGAAAAGGTAGCACGTGCTCACCTCCAAATCAAAGTTACATGAACATATAGAATGCTGATCAAGTTTTCAATATCAGCAGCCAGTCAATGCATTCAAAGATCTCAGCATGGGAAGCTGTCCTTTCTGATTGGCTAAAAGCACACAAACAAAGATGTATCATATCCCTGTGATTTTCTGATAAAATAACCCATCTGAAGTTTCTCTAATAGGAAATTTAATTTTGTTTGTCTTAAGAGTACTGTTTTACAGTATGCACTATATTTGTCAAAGGAACCAAAACACTGTTTCTTTTACTAGTATGCCTTGGCATTTTCTAAGAGGGCATTTCTGTTAGAGATACAGGCCATAACAATTTGGTACAAGGGAGGCATATGATCTGAAATAAAGTTCTGAAGTGTAAAGAGATGTAACTTAAACTCAAAATGAAAAGCTGGAGACCACTTATGCAAGCATAATTATTTGAACCCCCTGACCTTTCATGCTGAAATTAGTGAGCATTTTCATTTTCCATATGCAATCACTTACTGTCCTTTCCCTGCTATTAGAGTTTCAAGAAGCAAGGACATTTAAATGGGGTGGGGGAGGGGGGAAGCCCTCTGCTAATGTGAAGCTGAGAATCCAATCCACTAAAATTGACAGAAGTGTCCTCGTGACAACTGCCATTTTCCAATAATACAGCTTTGCAGGGGGGAGACTTACTAGGGAAGGAGTCAGTTAATGTGACTCAATTCTGAGCCTGTCTCAGTGCAAATGAAGGTGATCTTTTATTACAAAGAGTTATTTTTCAGACCTTTTGAACAAGGGCCCTCTTGTAGATAAAATTACCCAGGATGCTTGCTTGTGAATGACCCTATCTGGACACTTTTCCATTCATTTCAGTGGCATTTTGGCACCTTATAAATCCTTTAAATACCCCAGATGATGAATTGTTACATGACATGCAAACAGCTCTAAACCTACTAGCTTTGAGAAGCTCACGACAAGCAACTTGCTTGTTCGCAATGCCCTAGTTCTGGTTAGACAAGGAGAGAGCAGAAGGATTACAAGTCACTTATTTAAGATTCACTTTACTCCAGGGGCCGCGGAGGTGGGCACTGATCCAGTTGTTGGTCCATAGTTTTGACCCCCTGAGTGGACACAGTGGTTCACAGCTGACTCCATATCACTGCAGTGGGAGACATTTTTTCCCTTTCTCAAAGGAGTTTGCAAACTCCCCAGTATGATTACGTCTCATAGAGTAATGGACAGTCATTAGCTGTTAAGCTGTCAAGACTACCCATGTAGAGTCGGGGGGGGGAGAGTTCGAGGGGTGGAGAGTGGGAGTGGACACCGGATATATGGTGATGGAAGGGGAGCTGATTCTGGGTGGTGGGCA
>PVKE010014835.1:0-34336 GCA_004027555.1 Craseonycteris thonglongyai
GTTGTTAATTTCTATTATATAACACGACCTTTATTCAGGCCTGCTACTGATGTCAGAGATTTAAAAAAGGAGTAGCTTTTCTCTGAGTGTCACGTTTGCTTTATGAACCAGGACAAAGGAACCTCCTGCCTCAGCTCCCTTGTCACTCTGGCTTCTCATCTTTTGTGAGCCCTAGTAGTGATTCAGAACTGGCTGTGGAAAAGAGAGGCCCACCAGTAGTATGGTCTGGGTTCTGACTGCCCCAGTTTTGCCACTTCTTAGAAAGGTGACAGGGGAAGGGTGGCTACCTCTCTGAGTCCCAGTAACTTCATCTGAGAAATGGGGTAATATAACTCTGTCTTGTCTTCATCACAAGGTTTTCTCAAAAGTCATATGAAAATGGGTGTGAATAGTACAATTTCACCAGGGAATGCAAAGATTATTAGAAAATAAGGTAGTTTTGTCTTCATCTACCCTAGGACTCTTGTTCATGTGAGTTGGAATAAAAGCCTTTCCATCAGCATACCCCCGGCCTTCTTTTTTGTATTTAGAATAATTATTTTTTTCCATTAATTATGACATGGAATCTTTGGAGGAATGGCTTGGCAAGCAGAAGAATCAGACCTCCAAACTTACATCATATGACAGATTCCCATGGAGCTCAAGAAAAAGTGCACCCCCAGCAGGGACTTTCTTATGGGGATTTTACAGTTATTGACTAAAAAGCCAAGACAACGGTGGCCATGGGCTGAACAGCCAATGAAAGTTCTTCAGGCCTGCCTGATTCAGCCCCAGGAGAGGCGTGTTCTGAAGCAGAGCAGAGCAGGAGAACCCCTGTACTATAGCCTCATGAAGTCTCTTAACTAGTTTTCCCCTCCCTCAAACTTAAACAATAGCTTGTTCCTAGAAGGCTCCCTGACTTCTGCTTTAGGTAATCACCCTGAAACTTGTGATTCATGTTTGCTGATTGAAGTCATTGTGACCTCGCATTCTGTTTTATGGTGTCCCATTCCTGGGTTGAGAACGCTATCAAGAATGACCACAGGCATCAAGAAGCTTAACAAATTCCTTGGAATTGTCATGTAACCTTACCCGAGAAGAATGCCAAGGTTTTTCCTTAAATATGTCTTACCAGACTGAGAATGGAAGGCAGTCTTTGAGGGTGGGAACCCACTGCGGTCTCAGGTCACAGGTGCCCTGATAATAAATGCTTATTCTATAACCCAACACCTGTTTCAGTTATTGGCTGAATGGTGCAAGCATCAGGGAGCCTGGATCTTGGTTGATCTCCAGTAACAATTCCATGTTACAATTAAGGTATGCGCTGAAGCAAAGTGAGGTACTAGAAGCTATGAGAGGGGATGACAGGAGTGCTCAAAGGCTGAGCACTTGCCTCTCGAGAGCTAGGTCCAGGGATTGAATCCTGGCCCTGACTTGAGAAAACCCATATTCTGAACTGTGGTGCACCTGACAACCACTAAGATGGCATGGCGGTGATGGTTCTCAGCTCCCATGTAGGAGGTCTCGAGTTGGGTTGCCACCCCACATGGCCCCATATCCACTTCTGTGAAATAAAACTATGTCACAACGAATGATGTACAACTATGGAGACGGCTCTGGGGCCTCCCCAATTCTTGCCCTTTTCTTCTCTCAAAACAATAAATCTTCGTTTAAAAAAAAGCTATAAGAAATATAATACAGCATCTATCAGAATACAACCCCAGAATTCCCCTCCTATTCCTGTCGGGATAGAATTGGAATAATGATATCTTTCAGCCAGAGTCCTGGAGTGATGGGTCCTGACAATAACTCTGCAGGCAGGATCTTGGAGCAGTCCTTGATCTTTTCAGTTTTCCAGGCTCTTATCTGTCAAATGAGCAGTCTGATTAATTCTCAAGGTCTCCGCTCACTTTAACATTGTTTGATTATATGATATCCAACTGTGTCATGATACTTGGATACACTCAGGTGAATTTACAGGCATGTAGCCCTTGTCTTATGAGCCCACCAATATAGCTCTGGGTGGTGTGAGCCCCAATCTCTACATGAGGCCCCACATAACTATTAGCAGGGCCTAGGAACCAACAGTAGCAGCCCAGCTTTGCCACGACCTGACCCTACGTTAGCAATGACCCCTGTTAGATTTAAGCTCAATTTTGGACCAAGAGGCAGAGCACAGGTTCTAGTTTAGTTCAACTGTGACTCATGTCATGCCTTCAGTGCCTGTCTCTAGCAACTGTCTTTTCTGAGGCTTTCTTTTTTATGATACTTTTTTAGGTTTCCATCAAGAACATTCTGTTTCTCCCCGCCTTTCTCTTACCAGTCTATGAGAGTACTAAGAGCCAACAGAATCATTTGACTTCCCATAGATCCTGAGAGAGGTTTGTACATGGTAGGTGCTCAATGAACATGAATCAATGACATGAAATATCTGAGAGTGAGATTTGAATTAGATATGGATTCGACTAGTACTGATGAAGCAAACACATTTCTATGGTCTCCTTGGGGCTAGTTTAATGATTTTCAACTAGGAATTCCTGGAGCCCAAAGATCTGTTTAGGAGGTAGTAATAAGGGTGAGGGGGGAGTACATAGAATTATTGGCTTCAAGTGACAAAAGCCCAGTTCAAATTGCTAAGGCAAAAAGGTATTACTGGGAACAGAGTTGGCTTCTGGTTTGACAACCAAGGCTCTCGAGCTGTTGTCAGCTTCTGTTCTCCATCTTTAACCGTGGCTTCCTTCTGTGTTTGTTCTATGTGCTCAGATACACCCCTCCTAGTGGCTACATGACTGCTAACAATCCCAGAGAAAATAAAGCCCTGGGAGGTCTAGGAACTGAGAAGTGGGGAGTGCACCTAAGGGTAAAGGGAGCAGCACTGTGATGAGAGGCACAATTGATGTTCAGCACAAAACCAAGTGTCTTCAAATATTTGCAGTGTTTCAAAAAGCCTAACAGAAATCATTTATTTACTACTGTGAAATCCACAGACGCTAATGAACATGTCAATTAGTATTTGCCCTTTGTCTGAAATTACATCAGCTCAGTTTGGGAACACTGGGTACTTCTGGTTGACCAGAAGCTCTTTGCTTTGTAAGAAATAGAAAGGGAGGTTAATTTCTAGCACATCCCATTTAACAATGCTGATTCATTTAAATATGAATTTCTATGAAAAACTTCCTCGAAAAATAGATCATAAATGTCATATCACAAATAGTCCCACCTCAGATTAAAGGGCTAGTGTATACTCTCAGCCAATAAGAACTGAACAGTCTCAGCTGTGCTCTTCCAGCGAATAATCATGACCTTCCTGCACCACAAGTGGCTCTCAGCCAATGGTCATGCCAACTGCATTTTGAGAACTGAGAGGTAAGCAACCTGTACCCCCCACCTCCCCCCGGGACCCTCTTTTTTCTGCTATATATGTTGTTTCAGGTTAGCAGCTTTGCCATCTACACCTGAAACGGTACAGAATGTAAATGCTGGAGGAAAATGAAGAAACAAAGTCAACTAACTTACTGGAGCTTAAAAAGCAAGACTCAAGAGGCCAACCAAAGAAGGCTTCCAGAGTCAGCATGTCTAAGCAATGAGACGGTTGTGGAAGTCTTTTAACATTAGGGAGGGCTTGGTGAGCACACCTGAGTTCAGTGGAGAACTTGACTGGGATTGAGGACAGAGGTGTGATACTGGCTCTGCTCTAAATATACTGTGTGAACTTGGACAGGGATCCACCCTTCTCTGGGCCTCAGTTTCCCCTGTCATAGAACAAGGGGGCTATAGAGGTGATTTCTGAAGATCTCTCCAGCTCTGAGAGTTTCAGAGTAAAGTACCAAAGGGTTATGAAATGTCCCACAGTGTGGGAGGGAAGAAATATGTCATGATTTCGTTCCAGGATACGCTGTTTCACATTTAGTCTAGTGCAACCTGTGATAGGTCCTCCGTGGAACACAGATGACTCACTTCCTGTCCTAAGTGGGTCTTCTCTGAGGTGTGGAACAGATACTTCCCTCAGATATCAAGCCAGCCAAGGGGGTCAAGTCTATGGGCCTCTGGGCACATTCTGCATGTTTTTTTTTTAACCTGTGTCAAATTAAACCCAGCAATCAGTGTGTACATGCAGACATTCAGACACTCTTAAGAGCACAGCAAATTAGAAGCTAGAAGTTCCTGAAAAGAGTGCCCATCAAGTTTTCAGATACACAATCACATTTGAAACACGATAGAGTATTTGGTTTGGCAATTGAAATGAAGACTAGGGAGAAATGTTTTATAAGGTGATAGATATATTTTGTGTAAGTGATTATGGAAGCTGGAAAAGCCACTTCTTCCAAGGAGTCGCCCCTAACTACTGGTGCCTTCATTCATCTGCCTCTACCCTGAATTCTGCTCTTCATTAAGAGCTAGACCCACATCAGAAGGTACAAAAATACACTCTGAAAGCCACAGACTCTAAAATGTTAGAGTCAAAAGGGAACTCTGAAATGTCAAATCTCCTCATCTCACCTTTATCATTTATTCATTTGCTTATTCATTCATTCACTTAACAAATATTTATTTAATGCTTACTATGTGTTAAGCACTATGTTAGGCTAAAAGTAGAGAGCAGAAACAGCATGAAAGGTCCTATCCTCATAGAATTTATATTTTGTGTGGGGTGAGGGACAAGTCATAAAAAGTAAACAAAGTGTGTGATAATTGTTGAGTTGATGGAATGGGGAATTACTGGTCAGGTAGGGAGAGGTTCTTTACACAGGACAGGCAGAGAAGATTTCTGTAAGGAAGTAATATTTAAACAGGTATCTGAAGAATGAGAAGGATCTAGCCATGGCAAGTGCTTGGAAATGAAGAAAATAAATAACTAGTGGAGGCTAATGGTGAGGAAGAACTGAGAGTTTAGAGACCTAGAGTGGAGAAAGGGAAAACAGGGGCTAGACTAGGGTTATTGCAGTGGGAACCAGATATGTGCCCAGTTTAAGATCAATTTTGGAGCTGGATATATAAGACTTGTTTCTGGATTAAACAAGGGGTTGAAAAATAAGAAGGAGGAATCAAGGGTGATTCCTTTTAACTTGAGAATTGGGTAGAAGGTTGTTTTCTAAGATGGAAATATTGGGGGAATACTGTACAACTTTGGGAGACAATCCAAGAAACCTGTTTTGGATGTAGTAAATGTGATATCTTATTGGACATTGAAGCAGAGATGTTGAATAAGGTACCAATTCTTTCTGCAAGGCCTTCTAATTTTTTCAAAGGTGTTAGCTTTACCTTCTGATCTAGACCCAAATGATCATGGCTATAGTTCATATTTATTCTGTTTCCTCTGTAGAGTTCATAGTGAGATGAAAGTAACAGAATTTTTGTATTCCCATTTTTTGGAATTACAAAGGCCTTGTGCATTGAGCCTACTTGTACTGGTTCACAACAATGAATTGCTAAGAATTCAGAAATGTTGCGAGTCAGTTGTTATGCCACCCTTGTAATTAGCTATGGTGGGTATACTTACACCTGGAATCCTGTGAACTCTACTAATCAAGTCTTCTTTCTTCAGAGTCTGGTTACCAGTACATCACAGTGAGATCTAGAGTCACCAACTCAAATGCCCTTTGGAGAAAGGAAGTTAACATTTTATCAGTGATTTATCTAGGTCTAGAAACATTTCTCCTAATGAAATATCAAGGTATGCTAGGCCCTATCTAGGCTAAAATTAATACTGAATTAAATCCAACAATGACAAACTGAATATATATAAATATATTTTTAGGTTATTACAAAACACTTAGTTCCTCTCTCACCCTCCCTCATAAACATTTTTAAAACTTTATTTAGTTTTATTGTTTTTGACAGATACAGAGAGAGACAGAGAGAAGGGAAGGGGCAGCCGAAAGCAGTCTCCATAGTTACCTGTCATCTGTTGCTGTTTTGTTTTCAACATGGTTACATTCCACACATGTAGAAGGAGGCCATGCAGGGCACAAACCATGATGTGGGCTTTTGCATGGGAGGCCTGCCCCCTGAAGCCAGGGGCTGAACTGGGGGAGAGAACTGAAATGGGAGCCTCCAGCATAGGAAGCACAGCCCAGTTCAGCATTTGGGTCCGCACAGGCTGGGGCCAGGATTCAATCCTCAGTCCCTGGGGCTGCAAAGCAAGCATTTATCCTGCTGAGCCATGCAAGCTTTCCAACATTTTTATCTTTATTTATTTATTTATTTATTTATTTATTTATTTTAAATATTTACTTTTTTTTTTTTTTTTTTTGACAGAGAGAGACAGAGAGAAGAGGGAGGGTACCGAGCAGTCTTCATATTTGACAGCATTGGTTTTCTATATAGTTTCACTCCACAGGTGGGCACAGGGCTGCGCAGGGCAGGAACTGGGCCAGGAGCCTCCCACATAGACCCCGGCTAGAACTGAACTGGGGGCATACCCCAGTTCAGCATATGGGTCCGCATGAGCCGGGGCCAGGATTCGATCCTCAGGCCTTGGGGCTGCAACACAAGCACTCAACATGTTGAGCCATCCCAGCCTCCCCTTCCTAACATTTTTAAATGCTCATGACAGAAAAGCCATGATGAATATCTCCCTTCAATTCATACAGTCTGCCTCAAGATAAAGCCAAACGTTCACCTCTAATCAGGGAGCAATGCTTGCCCTTCAAGGGTAATGGTCTAAAATGTTAGTTGTCATTGTAAACATTCCAGCCCAATATTGCTAGATCTTATGTTATTTTAAGAGAAGCCAGAAATCTGGGTTTTAATGAGAAACTTTCCTGATGTTAAAAGTTGAGTTAAAGTTTTTTAAAAAGCACTGTAGACCAAACAAAATGCTTTCACAAGTTCCATTGAGTCCAAGGGCCACAGTGCGCAACTCATTGTGAACTTCTTCTACATGGTCATTCATCTGAGGGTGGGAGAGGGCACCCCAGAATATACCAGAAATGAACTTTCCTGTCAACCCTGGTATGTGGGAACCACACCATATTTATTTGAGTAAGAAACATTGTTTAAGTGACATATGCTATGCTCCAGCATGGCGGGCAGCATGGCGGAGCAAATTCATACCAGGTCCATTTGTTTTCCCACTTGGTCGTAGGCTCCTTTAGGCAAACACCGTGACTGCATCTTTGTATCCTCCTAGCGTGTAGCACTGAAGGCAGCAAATGGGAGCTTGCAATGGAAGGAGCCTGAGAGACATCTAGTCTGGTCTGTTGAAGAAATTGGTGCCCCAAGAGAAAAAGTCACTTGCCCTTGGCCTCAGTAGTGAATTAGTTAAAAGCTGGAACTACAACCTAAATTTTTAAGTGATAGATTCAAGGGCTGAAAAGGATCTACAATTTTCAGAAAACATTTGCTAAATGAATTAAGTACATAAAATAAAGATAGAATCGATGAATGTATGAACAAGTGGACACAATTCGAAATGACCCACTAGTTTATGGAATACAATTTAAAGTGAGAATCATGTGAATTGGGACTTGATTTAGTTTCTTCCACTATCATATCACCTTAGGTATATCCTTTATCCTCTCCAGTCCTTGACATTCTTAGCTATAAGCTGTCTTATCTCTCATGCTATTTCAAAAATCACAAACTAAAAGTAATAGTCAAAATTATTAAGTGCTATATGCCAGCCATTGGCCTAAATACATGAATTTTTGTCAATACTTATAATAGTTCCATAAAGTAAACATTATTTTCATCATCTCCATTTCATAGATGAAGAAACTGGTGTACAATACTATAAGTAACTTGTCCAAGTTCACACAGTTTGTAAGTAACCAGTGGGTGGAATTTAAAGCTACACATTTTATTCTGGAATTATGATAACAATATGCATAGAAGTGCTATGAAAAATAAAATGACAACATAAATATATAATCAGAATACTTTTGGGAAGCTCTGGGCTGTGGCATTTCTAAGGTTCTTGATAAGAAGGATGCTTGAATTTGAGATTTTTTTCCCCCTGTGGTTTACAGTATAGAATTAACATCAGAATCAATGTAAGGATTGGATTAAGTGACCTCTGAGGGAATTTTTAGACAAATTCAGAGATCTGACTTCTAGTCCTATAACTTCTTTGGGTAACCTTGTACAGATTCTCTCTCTCTCTCTCTCTCTCTCTCTCTCTCTCTCTCTCTCTCTCTCTCTCTCTCTCTCTTTCTCTCTCTCTCTCTCTCAGTTCAAACACATTAAAAGTTCTTTCAGTTTGGATAGTCAAAGGCTCTGTAGAGAATTTAATAAGAAGATAACAAAAGTCAGAGTTCTTTTTGACAGCCGATTACAGAAACCTAACTCAAAGTATCCTAAACCAAAGAGAGGATTTATCACTTTAGTAACAGAAAAGACTAAGAATAGTCTTGCTTTCACTTGGCTGTATCCAGGGTTAACACCATAAGGTTTCCTTCTCTCCAGTTCTCACCATATATGGACAGGATAGTCATTTAAAAGATTCACATTGTGTCAACTGGGTAAACCCAACGGCAAAAAATAATCATCTTCCTTGAAAGCAGAAAAGGCATGATGATAAATGACATTGACTTTCTGTGGTCTCATATTCAACTTCATTGTGGCCTTCATCTTCAGATGTAGCCTTCATCTTCAGATGAGAACCAGACCCAGGACATGTTTGCTTCTTTGGCTATGTGGGAAGAGTCTCTCTCATGCATAACACATAGGGTGGGTTTTCCACTAAATAAGAACTTTCTGTATGAGAAGAAAGAGAGAAGGAGCTGGCAAGTAGAAACAACAGAATTTGACTCCAACCAGCTTCATTGCTTGCTTTAAAAGAAGACTGATGAATGAATATTCTGGATCTGAACCTTCAGCTCATAATCACAAGTCAGGTTGTTGTTCCTCAGTATTGGGAACAAGTCATGACTATATATGTCTTTTGAGACATTTTTCTTCATCTTCAGGGCCATTGACGTCAATGAATGTCATGGAGTCATTACTTTGCCTTGTAGTTATATTGCCTTAGAAAAATATATGAGTATGCAGCAATGATCTCAGCCCAGGCGATAAATGAGGAAATAAATGATGAGGATTTGAGCAACATTTGCCAGAACTGTATTCATTTATGAGGAATCAGCCAATTAGGCAACTTGGTTGGCTAATGCCTCGGACTTAACAAAAAAAGAAAAGAAAAGAACACCCCAAATTCATACTGGAGTGAGTGACCTGCTGTTTGCTTCACTTAGCTGGCACAAGTAGTTAACTTGTGCTACTCAGCAGTAGAGAAAAATGGGCAGAGGGCATAGGAGCAGGAAACAGCCACCAGCAGGATGGGATGACCAAACCTCTCCTGGGCAGTGACTCCTATGAGGCTATGAATGGAAAAGCATTTAATCAGCCCTTCATTCAAAAACATCTACACTTACAGTTTGCATATTTGCAGCTTGTTAGAGCTGGCAGAATGTTTGAGCATCACCTAATCTCTTTTATTTTACAAATGAAGAAACTGAGGCCCAGATTTGGGGAAATAACTCAGTCAAGGTAGTGCACAATGAAGTAGCTAAATCCGAACTCAAACCCAAGACTCCCTTATTCATTTTCCAAGTGCTTCATCCCTCTTAGGCCAACTCCCTTTGGTTTTGCCCTCAGGATGCCAGTAAACATTTTGAATTATGGGAGCTTTGCCCATGAGGAAACCTCATTTAATCTTCACTGAAGTGCAAGGAAGAGAACAAAGTGGCCTTTGTAATGGCTTAGATTTAAATATTCTCAATCCTCACTTCCCCAAGCTAAAGAAAGGAAATAATAGCTCGGGGCTCCTTAACATTAGAAAATCAAATGGTGGTTGATGAGTCTTTGAGAGGCAGTGCAGGCATAAAAATTATGTTTATTTTTCTAAGTATATTTGTGTTTTGCTAATATTGAAAGAAAGCTAAAGGAAGAGTTTGGGGATCTAAATTCTACTTGGTTTTTTTTTTTTAAGATTTATTTTATTGTTTGAGAGAAGGCGAGAGAGACAGAGAAAAAGGGGTAAGGCCCAGAAAAGTCTCCATAGTTATACATCATTGGTTTTTGTACAGTTTTATTCCACACAGGTGGATGTAGGGCCAACTGTGGGGCCACACTGGGTGGAAATGAGGCGGGGGCCAACCTCATGGAAGGTGAGAACCTTTGCCACCATCCTCATGGTTACCAGCTGTTCCACATTTTAGCATATGAGTTTACATGGGCCAGGGCTGGGATTCGATCCCCAGGCCTCATGATTGCAAGTCAAGCACTCAACCTTTTAAGCTATCTCTACATCACCTGGATGTGAGTTTTAGTGGGTAATCTTGGACAAGAGATTCTGTCTGGGTTTTGGTTTCCTCATCTGTAAAGTTTGCTGATTCTTGAGATCCTGATGAACCTTAAGCTTTAAGGGAATCTAAAAATAGTCTATGCTTTGAATATACTTGTTACGGATACAGAGAGAACTTTTGGATGGAAGGTAGCTGGCTGGAAACCAGTCTGTATTTAAATTAAGTGCCCCTCTTACTAATATGACCCAGTGAAATAAACACAAGGTTAAAAGTCTAGGGTATGGCTGTGCTTCCCTTTGCTCCATGACCTTGAACAAGTCCTTGACTTTCTCTAGGCCTTAAAAAAAAAAAGGCTCTAAAGTGGGATTAACACCTTTGTAGCCTTGCCTCCCAGTGCTATTGCTCGGAGATAAAAGATGTAGAAATGCTTTTATGATATGCAGGCTTTTCTATGTACGGGACTTAACACTGAGTTTGCTCTTAGTGACTGAGAATAATGAAATAACAATCTATAGAGCCAGTCAAAAATTCAGTGTGGTCAAAACAACACTGAAGGAATTGAAATTTCCTTCACTCCAGGTCATTTCGTATTCCCAGGAATGCAAGTGGAAACAGGACTTAATAAAATTACTCATATATCCAGTTTGCCTGGGATAGTCCTATTGACCATGGTCACCCTGGTGTCATTATTGAAAATGCATTTTTTCACTTTCAAAAGTGTCCCTTACTGGCAATAAATTACATTTTACCCCTAAATTTAAATATCGTTCCTTTCAACTTCTTCATTTTACATGTTGGGAAATGGAGGTTCAAAGAAGAGAAATGACTTCCCAAATTCACCCAGAGTTTGCCCTGAAACACCTTCTCTTTGTACCCGGGGAGATAGGGCAGGGGAATACATGGGGAGAGAATGGCTCCCTTTGTCTGCTGTCCAGCTTCTGGAAACAACTCCTTCACAGGAGCAGCCGCACCCGTCTCTTGATTTCCTGGAAAGTGATCAGCAATAGAGTGGCTGCCAGTGACCACGAGGGAGCTGGGGAATGGAGTACGCGCTACAGGATTCTGGAAAAGGAAGCATTTTCCTCTTTTGTACCCTGCAGAACAACACCAAGGGGACAACCTCTGCCTATGAATAACTAGCCCTTATTTAGACACATTTGTTTTTATCGCTCATAAATCCCTTTCATAGTCATAATCTTAATTGATCTAATTCTTACTTCATTTGGAAATGGTCTTGGAGGCATCATTATTCCCATTCTGTGGCTGAGAAAACTAAGACCTGCGAAGACAGTTGACTTGCTTTAGGTTTCACAGTAAGTAACAGAATTGGGATCAGAGCTTGAGCGCCTGTCCCATGGCCAAGTATTTCTTCTACTTTTCCTAGCTTCCTGAAGGGGCTGTCCTTAGGCATCTTCTTCTAGGGGACATCTCATTACAATAAGGTCTTTTGGGTGTTTAAGTAACTAAATCCCCTTGAATGGAGCCCAAGGCTGACCCACCTTACATCCTGAATTTGGCTCTGTGGTAAATAGTGTTAGAACACGGTTTAGGATCAACCATGGGCTTTGTTCCACAGATGTTATTTCTGAGAAAATGAGTACATAGACGGTAAACAGGATATTTCACTCTGGAATAAGAATTTTCTCTTTAAGATTGTTGCTAGGATCATGAGAAATAGAATCTCACTGTAGTCCTTAACTGTGCTGTGCTTGCAAATCATTGACCTGATAATTTGCAGAATCCCTGTTTCAGAAAGATTTGTTCTGGCAGAATCTGAAATTCTTTATTTGGAACCTGACACCTCCCAGACCCATAAGCATTCAGCTTGACAAGATATGAAGCTACATTCATTATCACTGTGCCCTAAGCAGGCACCTAGGCAGAGGGCTTTAGTGGCTGAGGTCAGGGACCCCAGGGACAGGCCTGACTCTGCATGACTCATGTGATGTTAAGAAACCATCGCTTTTCTTTTAGGGGGTTCAGTGTCTTCAACTGTCAACTATTGAGATTGTATTAGTCGTTGTGCATCTAACTCCTAATGCCGCAGGATTCTTTTTTCTGAGAATGCTGTGAGAACCTAAAATATATGAAGGGTAGAAGAGGCGGGGCCGGGGAGTCCCTTCATTTAATCCACTGGTGCAGCCATGTGATATTGCGTGGAAGAAGCCAGTGTGGAAATGACTGAATAATTGCCAAAGGCCCTTTTAGCACCTGTCCTGGCCCCCACTGGCCTTCTAAGGAAGGGTAATGTCTTAGAGGTTAAATGTTAAGCACCTGGGGGTTGCAGTCAGCACAGAATCCAGGACGCTGAAATTGGCGGACAGGAAAAGAGGTTCTGATGGCGTAACCGGGAGTAAGGCTGGGGGGGAGGGCCGCGTGCTAAGGTTGTTGCCCTTCACAGGTGCCCAGCATTTTACAGTCCACAACGTGTTGGCCTATCAGTGGTCTCTTTTGAGCTTGCCCAACACTGTCCATTCAGGCCTTTACATAGTGATCTTGCATGAAGCACTGATTACATGTCTGGTTCTGTGGTAGAGATCTGGACTATAAAAAAGAGGAAAGACCATTTGAGCCACAAGGAGATCACTTGTCCTCTGATTTCAAAAGAAAAAAAGAAAAGGCCTGTAAAGAAATCATTGCAATTGTGAAATAGAAAGGCTCTAGGAGAGGTGCATAAAATATTGAGAAGAGAAAGAACAGATTCATTTTCACCCAGGAAGGAAGGCATGCTTGTAGGGTGGGGGTGGGCGGGGGCACCCTGCAGGTTGTGTTCCCTAGGCTTTTAATTGGGGCCATTCCCATTCCCTATGCACATAACCTTGGCAGCCTGAGAAAGCCTGGTGCCCATAGGGGTGAGAGGGAGGGTTTTGGAGAATCCCAGCACGGGGTAGCTAACAGAGGGTGACGCTGTGAAGGGAACCTGACTGGCAAGGGCTTTGAATTCAATGTAAAGAATTTAGAGCCTGTGACAACTAGGTCTCCTTTTCCAGATGAGGAAACGGGCTCACAAAAACGGGGACCTTCCCTGGAGCCACGCTCATTGGTAAGGCAGCTGCAGGCCCGCCGAGCCCTGCGGCAACCGCTCTGTTTGCTACCCTGTGCTGCCTCCAGCAGGCCTGAGCCGAGGCTGGCCCTGCCCGGGAGAGGCCTTTGGGCTGTTTATCCTGCTCAGTGGGGCCGGCTCTGGCAGGGAATGGAAGTGGGTGGGGTGGGGGCCCTGGAGCAGAGGAGGGGCCTGACAACAAGGACTACATTCAAGGCCTGCGCTGGAGCCCAGCGAGGAGAATGGAAAGCTACAGTCTGCTGGAGCGTCCAGCCTTGGCAAGGCGGTCGGGGCCTTATAAGGAAATGTTGTTCTCTCCCAGCCAGTGGGGCTGGGATGGAGCCCTGGGCCCACAGGACAGAGCTGCCCTTGTGGTGGTAGGCTGGGGTGCCACCCGCCCCTCTGCTGGGAGCCGGAGCTCTCAATGGGCCACTTCTGCAGGCTCAGCATTCCCTCAGCCCAAGTGTGGGTGCAGCCCCCACCCTCTCCATGCCCTCCCACTCCCCAATGGCCTGGGCTGATTGGAGGAGAGGAAAAAAACAAAACAACACAGACATTTGGCAAGATCCCAGGCCTCATTGCTGTCTGATGCCGAATTACCCCGAGAACAGGCTCCAGTCAAATTCTCTCTCGCTTTCCCTGAAGGGTGCATGAGTGAAGGGATCACTCTGCCCTTCTTCCCTACCCTGTACCCTTGTTGCTTCCTCCTGGTGACCACAGAACTCCCAGCCTGGGCCCTGTCTGGCTCAGACAGGCTGGACCTGAGAGAGTGAGAAGGCGGAAGCCTTGTGCTGATGTCCTGAGGGAGGTGGGTGCCACTGCAGTAGTCCCAGGAGAAGGACAACACTCTTCAGACGCCTTGCTTGTGCCTGCCTGGCCCGAGGAGTGGAGATTCAGGCGAGGGCAGATGAAAAACATAGCCGGCCCAGAAAGCAACAGAGAGCGCTCCTTGGGAAAGGCTGGTCAGCATTAGTCAGCGCCGGGCAGGGGAGCCCTTCCACGGCCTGCCATGAGGCTGATTTAAAGCCCTGGTCCCCAAGGGATCTCCCCGAACCTGAGACTGGGGGTAAGAGCAGAAAAGATGCTTAGCGTGGCCTTTTGCTTTGCCTATTCATAGACTCATAGACGCATGAAACCCTGGAGCTATAAGAAAACAGGTCAGCCAGCCCAGATCTCTCCTAAAGCAAACTTGGCAGCCAGCAGCCAGTCTGTGCTCTCCCAGCCACTGTGAATGTGTCCCTCAAGTCAGGGTTTTCAGAATCCACTGGTAACCCCTTCCCTATCAGCCATTATGGACCACCCTGAGGGGGCCGTCAGAACAAAGGTACAGGAAACACAAGGATCAGAGTGTGAAGGAGAAAGTTCTGAGCCCCAAGAAAAACACAGAGGAGAGGCTCTTAGAGCTCAGATGGGAGAGCAGTTGCTCTTGTCTAAGTGTGCAGAGCAATGGACAAATAAAGGTGTTGCTGAAGAGATGCTGTTGGGGTAAAGACAAGCTGAGCATTCCAAGGGGACAATCTGAGAGCTTGGAAAGTGGGGAAGTGGTTTCCAGGGGAGCAGCTGGTATGAGCAAGCCCATGGGCATGGGGAAGTCAGTGCCCCAGAGGTGGGCATGGCCAGGTGCCTGCAGCGGGGATGGAGGGGCAATGCTGGGAAGCAATGAGCATGAGATTTTGGAGGCCCTGAATGTCAGAGGGGAGATGAGATTCAAATGAAAGAAGCCAGAGCCACGGAAGGTTTTTGAGTATCCCAGAGAGGGGGACCAGTGTTGTGATGGAGAGAGAGTGATCTGGTCACAGGTACAGGAAGAATTGGAGGGAGAGGAATGATTTCCTCATTGCAGTGACCTCAGGAAAGGGCTCCTCTTGCCAGTGCCTCTGGTGGGTCCTATGCCAGGTCCCAGGCTCTGCAGGCCGAGCTCTCCAGGTGGCCACCAAGGCCCCAGGATGTCAAGTGCCACGGGGTCTTAGAGATGCTTGTGGAACAACCTGAGACCTTCCCCTCTCTGGAGAGGATAAGGACTGGCCACTTTGGTTCATTTCTCTTTTCACCTCTTGTCTTTTTATACCCAACTCATGCTGTTCGCGTGGGGTTAAGTAACTGGATATTCAGTTCTTTTTGGGAGGAGGTTATCAAGAAGCACCGGGGGTTGAAGGCAGACAGCCATGCCATCTCATCTGAGGGTGTCCGTCCTTTGTTAGGTGCCCACTGGCTGTACACTTACCCTTGTCTCCCCACTGACTACAAACCCCATGGCCTTCTCCCCATTTTTAAACCTATTGCTTCCTTCCCTTACTTTTCGAGGCCTATCCCCATGGTGGCACCCGCAAACCGAGAGCTTCGGGAGGGCAGCAGGAATGCCTCCCTGGCCCCTGGGACATCCTAAGCCACTCCCCAGCATAGCAAAGAGCTCCGTCCACATTCTGGCCCCGTTTCTGGTCAGTCAGGCTACCTTGAACCATTGCCCGGCATGGCTGTCTCTGCAGCAAGATCTTGAAGGACCCGAGCCTGGTCCTCACACCTGACTCCTGCCCTGTGGCAATGAGGGCGGAACCTGCAGAGCTGGTGTTGTTAATCTCTGCACCAAAGTTGGCTTGCTGCCAATTTTTCCTTTCCCCACAATGCAGACACTGACCCTTGGAGCCACAGAGAGACAAGCCCAGTCATGAAGGAATGTGCCTCTCCAAGAGGTAGGATTCATTTTGGATGTGTGTTAGAGAAAAGCGAATTACTACTTTCCTTTTAAGGGCACACATGAGCACTTCATGGTGAGATCTATCTTCCTTCTGAAGAATGGATTTCACATAGCAAACTCAGATGACAATTGGGGTCCTATTGTGTGCATAGGGAGTCTTCTTTTTTGCCTCTTAATTTTTCCACCATCTAAATTGTCTGCTGGCTCCAATCTCCAATTCAGGAAAACGTCATCAGCAAATCACTGTAGATTTTCATTTTATTTAGTTTTATATAACTGTTCACTCATTAGTCACCCATTTATTTGGTCTGGTAATAAGTAGTTTAAAAAAAATAGAAAAGTAGATAGGAGATGCAGAAACAACCTTCCTCTCCTTCTTTCCCCAATTACCTTGTTGTCCTCCCCAAGAGCGACCTGCGTTACAATTTCCTTGTGTATCCTTCTCCTCTGTAATGTTTTGATGAAAACAATAGCCAAGAAGTTAACTCACCCAGTAGATATGGAAAGATGCAAGCCTGTTCAAATGAAATTCCCGAAGGGCAGTTGCTCTCCCAGGTTTGCCTGCTCAGGAGGCTGAGGCCTGTTCTAGACCTCAGGGAGCCCTCACCTGAGCCAGGTGTCTATGGAGTGATTTCTGTGCCCTGAAACCCAGCACTCTACCACGACATACTGAGGAAGCCTAAGCACTCCGCAGAATGGGCTTTCAATGACCACCTTCTGTCTGGTCATCTAGAAAATGAATCATACAGAGATGCTACTATGAGTTCTGGTGCCAAATGAGGGAGATCGTGGGGGGATCTAGGGCTAGAGGAGTCCCAACAGGGTTAGTGTTCTTGTCTCTGAGCCGTATTTCTCTGGTTCCTCATGGCCTGATCTGGACTGGAATGTATATCACTTGTTCTCGATCTCTACTTACTGATCACAGAAAATCTTAGTCTGTGCTTGCTCACCCGGGACTGGCAGCTCCACTAATGTTGCCTCGCTCACTGATCACGTGGCAGTTGAGTCTCAATCACTGATCACATAGGAGTACTGTCTTGTTTACCGATGATGATGTAGCTGCACTTTCTCAGTGCCTATCAGGATTCATCTGTCCTGGCAGCTCTGGTCTTGGCATGCTGGTTGCTGGGAAGAGTTTTAAAGACTGTTGGTGAGAAGAGACTCTTCCTGATCAGAGTCCAAACTGAAACTGGATCCTCCATTTGCAAGCATGTGATACCTTCAGTGTAGTGTCATCAAACATCACCCAAACAATACAGCAGCCTGGAACATTACTGTTTGGCCACTTCTTGCCCAATATCACATGGCTTTTACTTACAGAAAAGAGCTACATGATAAGTGAGGTAGGAACAAGTCAGTACAAACAGAACTATAAATATCATGCTAGAAACAGATGCATGAAATCTCAATGGGTGGAGAAAACAGATGTAGATAAACAACGGGATATGAATACAGGTTTCGGCCTATTGAAATACTAAGATGAAATAAAAGATAATATTAAAGAAAAAGTTACCTATGGTTCTGTTAACTTTTGCAACAATTTTTCTTTTCCTTACTTCCTTCAATCACCTTGTCCCTACGCAATGCACATTTTTACATAGTTGCAATCATGTTGCAGATGCAACTCACAATTTGTGTTTTCGCTTAATATTATAAGCACTTGCCATATTGCTCCAATCTTCATTTTATGGCTGCAGAAATGCCATTGTGGTGATTCACAATACAATTGCAACTTATTGTTGCACTTTTATGTCTCCAGCTGCTTAGTGTTATGGATCATTTTGTAAAGAATGTCTTAGGATAGTTAGCTTTGTGCTTTTGTTGATTTCCTTAGGATCAAATTCAAGATGGGAGATGACTTGGCCAAAGGGTCCAGGTTCCCTTATGATGAACAGCATTTTGGGTACAAAGCTAACTGTGTCGGGCAGAGCTCTAAGCTTCATACTGATCTTACTGGCTTGGTGCTCTGAGCCTGTAAATAGTACGTCACCTGGCAACTGGGCTGAAGAGCAGAGGTTTACTAGGCCCTGAGGGATACTTGTTACTGCATGAGTTCTCAACTTTTGGCAACAGAATGTACATGGGTGCCATTGCAGGGTGCCTCATTATTCATTTGTGGCTGCCGTATAAGGGCCTCTGAACCAATAACTGATAAGTCCAATAGTGAACAAGTGCTAAGATCTTAGTTCTGGTAATGTGGCTGAATGGGGAAGGGGTATTTGGGGTACAGGGGTGCAAATCACTGTGTTCTTGTGGTGAGGACACTGACACTCATCAGTGACACTGCCCAGGGGCACAGCCCTCATGACAGATGTCCAGTTATATGCAACCCAGATGTCAGCTGAGACCCTCAGAGATCCGATTAAACTTGATCCCAACCCCAGTGCCAAGCCCTGTGAGAGCCTTGAATCCACAGCCCACTTCCCATGAGAGCCCACAGGGCATATCCTCACACCTCGCTCAGTCTCCCTGCCCTCTGGTCTGAGCCTACTGCCTGGTGCTGCTCCATCAATTCCAGGATCAAAACTAATCTCTGCCTGGTCTCCACAAAAACCCACTTACACCCAGGCCTTCATAGGTTCTGAAACTTTACTGAAGATGGAGGGTCTTGAGGAGGAATCTCGTGGTAGACTGGGCAGCCTTTGGTTTCTTTTCACCTCAAAATGGTTCATTTTATGTTAGATGACTTTCACTTCCATTTAAAAAAAAGGAAAACTAAGGCAACAAACAAACACCAGGTGTGAGTTTACTCTCCTGGCCTTCTGCTCTATCTACCGTGCTCAGTTCCAAGCCATGATGTTCCCTCCCTGCAAGTGGAATGAAAATGTGCAGACTCAGCTCTCAAGTCTGTCACTTGCTAGCTGTGTGGCCCTGAGCAGTTGATGCCTTTCTCTGGACCTCAGCTTCCTATTCGACAATTGTTCTGGATTTTAACCCAAGTTCCTCCCAGGTAGATGCGTGTTCCTGAGGGCAGAGAGGAGATGGAATTTGATGTGGGGAGGGAGGCACCCTGTTTCCTTTGAGCCTTTCTCTTCTGGGCTGGTGGATGGCCGTGACTTTCAATTTCCTCTGTCCCCAGGCACGAGGGAAACAGTCACACAGAAAACACGATTGGCTCCTGACCTGGCAGGCTCCCTCCGTGCCTCATTGAGCAGCATGAGCCCCTGGTCATTCTGTTTGGTAGCTGGGCAGTGAGTGGTTTGCTACCCAGACACCTCCCTGTCATGTCCTGGTAAAGAACCATCTGAATGTAACTGAAGCTTCCACTGGGCGGTGACTGGGAGACCCATTATGCCTGACTCAGTGTTCTAAAGCAGGGGTCTCCAAACTTTTCAGCCCGCGGGCCACATTAACTATCAAACAGCAGTTTGGGGGCCGACTACACACTTGAGGTCCAAATAAAAAAGAATCAAAACATAGATGTTGTTTTTAATTATTTATTTAATATTATTTTATTCAGATAAAAAGGTCTCCACGGGCCGGATGAGAGGGCCTCGCGGGTCGTAGTTTGGAGACCCCTGTTCTAAAGAATTCAACATGTGCTCAATTGCTCAGTTCTTACAACTTTTCTGAGCCCTGTGACCTCGAAGACACTGTGCTAAGCTTCAGGAAGGCATGATTACATCACTGCCTCTGTCTTCAAGGAATTCAGCATCCCGGGGGAAAGACAGACTTGTAAACAGGAGAGCCATGTAGTGACATAGAGGCACCGAGAGGACCATAAGCTCTCCAGAGGAGAGAAGCATTAGCTCTGTGGGTTGAGAGTGAAGGGCTGGGGTGGGGGGTGAGGGAGGCTCCCGTGTTCCAAGAGAGGTGATATTTAATGTGGTCTGCCTGGGTGGGGAGAAGTCCGTATCACTGTTGATGTTTAGGATCGCCAGTGCAAGGCTAACTTGTCGTGAGTTTCACTGCTGATTTAAAATTTCTACAAACTACACGGCACCTTGTTGTTGCCTAGACTGGCTTGGATGGGCCCCTCTCCACCAGCTGCAGGCACACAGGTGGGGAAGGGCCCTGGTAGCAGCAGGAGCAGCCAGGGCCCAAGGCACGGAGCCTGAACCCTCAGAGTGTGTCATGGAACGGCACGTGTGGGATGCCTGGGGAAGGAAGGCTGGTGAAGAACTGAAAATGAAGCCTCATTCCTTGAGGTTGGAAGTCTGGGTTTATGCTAGAAGGCAAGGGGGAGCCATAGAGGATTGTACACAGCAGCGTGATGCCATCAAGTCTGTTGCTGATGAAGCACTTTGACAGCTGAGGGGCGGCGCATGGAGGAAGGAGATGGGTCAGGAGGCCCTTTCATCTGGGAGAGTGAGCACAGTGATTATGTCAATGCTGGGTCATGAAGGTAAAAAGTGGATGGGGTGTAGGGATATGTAGAGAAGTTAAACCCCAAAGGCTTCTCGCCTGATTGGAGGAAAGGGTGGGAGAAGGAGAGTTTGCATAATGACTCCCATGAACTGTCCCCTGCAAATGTCAGCGTAGGAGGGATGTTCAGGACAACCCACTCTTGTGGCCCAGAGAAGGGCAAGGTACTCACTGCCCAAGCTCGTGAGTTAGTGGCAGTTGGCACAGGATCCTATTGCCTACATTTCTGTGTGACTGGTGCACTGTCTTCTCCTGTGGCTGCCCTTCCTTAACCTTGACCAAGCCCTCTACCAGACCGCTGCTGGCTGTGTGGTGCCCTGGGCAGAGGAGGCCTATGTTCCCGCCCTGACACTGTCCCCCAAACAGTGACCTCAAGCAAGACGCTCCCGTCTTTGATTCTGTCCTCTCATCCCCGAATGAAAGGCCTGCAAACATGGGTTTTGTTCACCTTTTCCCTTGTTCTCTGGGTTTCGACGTTTTGCCTCGTCATTTCCTCTTCCGATTACATTAGGCCCACTTCGCTCATTTAGCCACATCTGCCTGGACCTGAGGGCGTCTGAGCCTCTGCGCGCCTGGCCCACGTCGCCCGGGAGCCCCTCATTCTCATCTCCAGCTGCTGGGCTAATCTGCATCGAGGAGAACCTCTTTCAGAGACTCTCCCTGGGGCTGGGCCACAGCCCCCTCTCCACTTCAGAAAGGCCCCCTCTCTCTCTTTCCTTGCTCCTTCGGATTCTCTGCTCTAGGGGCAGAGTGTGTGTCGTGGCTCTGTCACTGTGTCTGCTGGACCCACATGTGACTCTGGCCATGCCCCTTCAGGAGGACATGGCTTTGGGGCCTCTGATTTGTGCAGACAGACAGGGTTCTTGGCAAGGACAGCCTGCCCATCTTATCTGATCTCTGAGGGCATTGCAGTCTCGGGCCTGGTACCATAGGGGGAGAAAAAGGGTCAGGTGGTCTTCTCCATCAAACCCTCTCCCTCCCCCCTCCTCTTCTCCCTTCCTCAGTGGCAGGAGGGAGAGATTCCGAATTTCAGGGGAGCACTGGGGCCAATGTTGAACCCTCCCTGCAGCCTTCCTCTCCTGTAGTCTCCCAGCCTTCATCTGAATACTTTATGTACTTTATACTCCACTGTGCAGGACAGCCTGCCCCGTGTGAGTTTGGAGTCATCCTCCGTAAGATGGGAACTGCCCTCTTGTAACTCCTGATGCTCGGTCCTCTCAGAACATACCAGATCCCTATCTGGTAAGACAGTCTTCTGGAGTGAAAAATGGTCATATAGTCTACTCCCATCCAACACCTTTCTCTCATGCAGAGCAGCACATGTCTATGTCATAAAGTTGCCATATTCTTAGGATGCAGTGACTCCAAAAATGCAGATTCCAGATATGGGTTGACTGACATTTGCAACCAACCAGCCAGAAATGCCAGTGGCCTAACACAAGGAAGTTAACTTCTTTTTATGGTCTGTGAGTGGTCTTCTTTCACATGGTGACTGAGGATCCCAGGTTCCTGCTAACTTGGGTCTCTGCCATCCCCTAGGCCATGGAACCCTGTCCATCCTGCTGGCCAGGGAGGGAGACAGGGTGGAGGACAGAGAGAGCCTGCCTGGAAGAGACACGTACTCTCCACTCTCATTCCACTGGCGAGACCCAGTGATATGGCCTCATCTCACACTACTGTGAACTGGAAAACAGTCTCTGGCTGGTCTGCTGACCGTTGAAGACACTTTGTTTAGTGGGAGCGGGAGGGTGGGACCATCCGGAGGACAGCAGGCCATCTCTGCCACACCAAAGTAACTCTCTGCCCCTCACTTCTGAGTGGCCACCATGAGAGATGTGTGAGGGACTGAGATTGGAGCTCTCTTTTTGTTTCTATTCTAATTGGTCAGCAGTGTCTTCCTAAACTTCAGTTCTGCAAATACCACTTTTGAGATTTTGGCTCTATCTGCATAACAACTGTACTATAATGACTACGTATTCTCTTTACATCAATTCACTTTTTAATTTTTGTTTCATCTAAATAAATACTACCTGGGAAATCACAGTTTTTATGCACTAATTATATTTTTCCTAATATACTTCAAAATACATTTATAATTATTTCAATAAAATATTTACACATACAGCACCCCAAATATTTGCACACACATTGGTGGTATGCATTGCCCATTTTGGAAAATACTATGATTGAGCCTGTACCAAGTTCTCCATGATTTGCCCCTGCCTCTCTCTCTGACCAGATGTTCTGCCCCTTCCCTCTTGTTCCTGAAACCTGCTAAGCTCATCCCTACCTCAGGGCCAGTGTACTGATTGCTCTCTCAGAAACACTTCTTCTACATCTTCACCTAGACATCAAGGTCTTAATTCAGATGCTTTCTCCACAAGGAACCTCATAATCTAGCTGTCTCACACTCCCCTCCACTGCACCCTGCATAGTCATTCCTCATTTCAGCACCTTCAAAGTACTCTTCAAGATCTGACACGGTCTGTGTATTTGTTGATTTATTTATTGTTTCTCTGTGCCCAGTCAAATGTAAACTCTGCAGAAGGAGGGATCTTATCTACTTGTATTCTGTTTACTCCACTTCCCCAGTACTTAGCACAAGACCTGGCATATAATACATGCTACAAAAACATGTGTTACATAAATAAAGACTATAGAAAATAGACACAGATCACTAGTCCAATGATAATGAAGATAAAGTTTTATCCATTGCTTGGTAATCCCTTATAGGGCCATGGTTATTTGCTGGAGAAGGCAGCTTGGAGGTGAGGTCACTATGGGGCCTCCAATGCTATCCTTGCAATTCACCCATACACAGGTCACATGACTTGCCCACCCAGCCACAGGGAAAGAAACTGGACAAGACAGAGCTGCAAGGCCAGGCCAGGCTCTAGAAGACAAAACAAGGAAGCAAGAGGTGAGGAGCGAACAAGCCAAGGACCAATCATCTGTGCATGGGGTCACAGGCCTCATGGTGGGCCCCAGGGTCTACCCACAGGGAGCCTGTGGTCCAGAGGCTGTCAGCCTTTACCAGGTTGGCTCCTGTCCCTCCTCCTTGCGGGTCCTGGGGGCTGGAGATGGAGGTAGAATAAAATTAAAGGGTGTTTCAATTCACACCTTGAAAGGGGAAATGGGACCTGGGACGAGGAGTGCAGGCCCCCTTACTTATAAAGAGTGTGTGCACGCTTTTGCCTGTAAAAGAAATCTCTCCACAAAAGAAATCTAAGGTGATGGAAAAGACTGTGTTCTCCATCATCCCCTCTCCCCGAGACAACATGTGCCATTCTTGCTGTGATGTACTCCCTGGACCCCCTTCAGAACCAAGACACTCTTTCCTGCCACTCAGTACTGCCGGGGTTACAGCTGACTATCTTCCCATGAACTGTCCTAGAGAGTGGCCTTACTCAAGGTAACACCCCTCCCTAGAGAGAGTTCACTTTCAAAGTCTACATGATGCGGGGGACAAAAGCCCAGCCCCTTGCCTCCATTGAGGACCGTTCTGAAGAGTCATGCCTGCTTGAGACCCGCCTATCCTGCTATCTAGTCCTGCTTCCCTCACATTCCCAATCAACTCCCTGTTTACAATGTCCCATCCTAGAGTCTGTTACCCTAGAAACCATAGGACAATGTGTGTAAAACCTCAACTGGCTATGCCCTTTACAATCAGTTGCCATATTGCCAATTTCTCACCAAAGCCTTTGGTTAGATTTGCTTGCTATACTTGAAGTTGAGACTAGCCAGACTCAAAGAGATGATATGCTGGAGCACTAGAGATAATGGTGGGACATTCCTTTAGAACTACTAATGACAGGGGGTGCTGGGATGGCTCAACATGTCTGGGGATCGAATCCTGGCCCCAGTCCATGCAAACCTACATGCTGAACTGTGGCCTGCCACTGGTAACCCTGGGATGGTGGTGAAGGTTCTCATCTCCCACAAGGGAGGTCCCCAGTTCCGTTCTGCCCTGTGTGGCCCCACATCCACTTCTGTGGAATGAAACTATGTCAAAAAACTAATGATGTGCAACTATGGAGATTCCTCTGGGCCTTCTCCACTTCTCTCTGTCTCTTTCTCACTTTCTCTCAAACAATAAAATAAATCTTAAAAAAAAAACAAAACGACTCAGGACAATAATGGTTAAAATAAAAGAAGGCAAGAAAAATAAGGTAATAGTTACATAGCAATTAACATTTTTCAGATTGGTTTCACGTGAAGCGTTGACCTGGTTTATGTGCTGCACTGTTTGCTTGACCCCACCTGTCCCCCTGGGCCCTCAGCGTGCTCAAGGGGGAGCCTCTGTCTCTCCTACCATGGCCAGCTTCTCTCCAGACACCCATGGCTGCCTCGCCCCAGGGCTGGGCACTGGCATAGCCTCCACCACACTCCATGCCTGGGAGCCACCCCCTGTAGCAGCTCCAGCACTCTAGAAGAGCCAGCTGTATATTAAAAAACAAACAAACAAACAAAACAAAACACAAAGCCCATCAGTTGTTAGCCTGCCAAAGTCTGGCCATTGCTGCCCACAGCTTCTTCGACTCTGCGCCCCTCTAGCACTGCCCTTGACCACACTGAAATGTGTGTAACTGTGTCCTGAGGCCGAACAAGAAAATACACATTGAGCAAACAGGAAAACAAGAAACACAAAGAAAACCCACCAACAGCCATGCATGGCAGGTGTACGACTCTTCCCCAGTCAACAGCCCTCCCCCACCCTGCCACCCTGTCCTGATGCTGAGGTTGAAGTAGACCAAGGGCAAAGAGGGACTTCCTCAGAATAAAGAACACAAAACTTCGTGTCCTTCCTAACTTGCTTCAGGGCTGCCTATGCCCTGAAGCCTCTCTTCTCTTCCCTAAGAGGAAGAAGTCTCTCCCTCCTCTGTCTTCACAAGACACTCTGATATCTGTGAAGTTCTCATGGCATTTGTTTCTGGACTGACTGTGAAATCCAAGGGCAGGACTGTGCTATCTGTTGTGGTATTCTTCATGGCATCTAGGTTCCTGAGGGCAGTGATCTGTGTGCAGCCTGGGGTGGTCATAAAGAACAATCTTTTGGAGAATGAGAAGGAAGTATTAGAACTTCATTTATCCTTTTTCCTAACCCCCCAAAAGGAAGAGATTCAGATTTATTATTCTTTAGTGTATAGACTGACAGGAGTGTGTACATATAAAATAGAAATAAATGTGTTGGGATGAATTCTCAAATTTTTTTTGTTGGTAAGGTGTGACTTAAAAAGTGTTTGAGGCCACTGTTCTAGGTGATGAATTAATGATTGTTCCACACAGAAACTCTAAAATGTATGACCAGAATTAGGAACAGTTATTGCCAAAGAAGAAGCTGGGTCATTAATTCATTCATTTATTCTTGCCAGCAAAGAAATCCAAATGTTTAACAATGACTTCCGTATGCCAGGCAGTGAGCTCAGCTCTGTTCGTTGGTTTGCTATTCAAAGAGGAACACAGTATATGTACAATAGAAAGACTTTAAAGAAGTTTTAATAGCACATAATGTAATAGCAGAATGTGAGTGAGGTGACAGGGTAGCATATTGAGAAATGGGCTCCCTCATTGCCTCCTGGTTGGGGGACACTTGGATACCAGTTTTCTGAAGAACATTTTGACCGATGTGTCAAAGACCTTTACAAAGTTTATGCCTTGACACAGTGAGTCCACTTCTAAAAATGTAACTAAGTACAATTAAATATTTGCACAAATATTTAGCTCCAGGAATGATTATCACAGCATCAAGTCTAATATTGAAAAATTGCAAACAACTCTAATTCTCCAATGGGATTGCTTACATAATGTGTGTTATATCCATTCAGTGAAACACAATCCAACCATTGAAAAATGGCATGTAGACACATATCTAATTGCACTGAAAGCTATTTACAACATTTGAAAGTTAAATTGGGTTATATAGCATCATTTAATACAGAATGATTCTACTAATAGACATTCATATAGGAAAAGACTCAGGTAAAGTGTGCTGACTTTTTCTTTTTTAGTTTCAGTTTTTTAATTGACATACCACAAAGTACGGTTCTGTAAGTTTTATTTATGTATAAATTTATATAATCACCACAACAATCAAGTACTGCCCTTTGGAGTTATACCAAAATCCCTGGCAAACAGTTATGTGATCTCTTTTCTATAATTTGGCCTTTTCCATATAAATGGGTTCATATAGTATATAACTTAAAAACTGACTCCTTTCACTCAGTGTAATTAATGCCTTTGACATATGGCACTAATAGTACCTTTCTTTTTATTGCTGAGTAGCATTCTAACAACTGTCTGGCTGTACAGTTGTTTATTCAATCACCTGTCAAAGAACTTTGGGTTGTTTTCACTTTAGAAGTGCTATAAATAGAGCTGCTATAAATATCTTGTATAGGTTTTTCTCAAATCACACATTATGGATTTTGTGGGAATTGTACTCACATGTTTTACCTTATAAGAACCTACCATACCATTTCATGGAGTGTTTCATCTTTGTACTTTCTGATCAGCAATGTATGAGAATACTAGTTGTTCTGCATTATTGCAACCAGTTGATATTGTTAGCTTGAATTTTTTGTTTTAGTTTTTTGTTTTCCTCTATTTTAGCCATGCTAATAGATATATTGTGATATCTACTGTGGTTTTCATTTTAATTTGTTTATTCCATCCTTCTTTCTTTCCTTCCTTCCTTCCTTCCTTCTATCCTTTCTTTCTTTCTTTTTTTCTGTTTCTTTTTTTTTAAGATTGATTTTAATTTTTGAGAGAAGGTGAGAGAGAGCCCAGAGCAGTCTCCATAGTTGTATATCATTAGTTGTGACACGGTCTCATTTCACACAGGTGAATGTGGGTCCATGTAGGGTGGGAACTAAACCACGGACCTCCCACATGGGAGGCGAGAACCTTTGCCACCACCTACCCAGCAATTACCAGTTGTGCCGCAGTTCAGCATATGGGTTTGCACAGGCCGGGGCCAGAATTCAACCCCCTGATCTTGGAGTTATAAGGCAAGTGCTCAACCCATTGTACTATCTCAGCATCCCTTACTTTCTTAATGGCTACTGATGTTGAACATTTCTTTATGTGCTTATTTACCATCTATATATATCTTCTACGATGAAATATCTATTCAAATATTTTATCCATTTTGAAGAGTTGAATTATATGTTTTCTTCCAGTTGAGTTTTGAAAGTTCCTTATACATTCTAGATACAAGTCCTTGTCTGATATGTGATTTGTAACTACATTCTTCCAGTCTTTACCCTACCTTTTAATTCTCTTAATAGTACATTTCACAGAGAAAACATTCTTAATTTGTATAAAGTCTAATCAATGTATCAACTTGTTTTCTTTTATGTATGGTGTTCTAGTGTCATGAATAAGAAATCTTTGCCTAAACCTAGGTAATAAAAATATTCCCTAATCTTATTTCTACAAGTTTTATAGCTTTGCATTTTATATTTATATCTGTAATCGATTTTAAGCAAATAGTTTTCTATAAGATATATGGTTTATGTTGAAGTTGTCCATATATTTGCACATAGATCTTCAATGGTAATAATTTTTTAAAAATAAATTAAATTTCATTAGTGTTTCTGTAAAAAATAATCAGTTGTCTATAGTACATGTGTGTGTTTATTTATGGATCCTATTCTGTTCCAGTGAGCTATGTATCTATTGTTTTGCCAATGCCACACTGTCTGAATATAGTAGGTCTTAAAATCAGGTAGGCTAAATCTTCCAACTTTATTCTTTTTTCAAGTTTGTTTTGGCTATTCTAATTTCTTTGCCTTTTCATATACTCTTTAGAATGAGATTTTTTATATCTACAAAAAAAAAATCTACTGAGGTTTTGATTGAACTTTTATTAATATCTATATATTAGTTCATAAAGAATTGACATCTTAATTATATTGAGTCTTCCAATCCATGAACATGATATATATTATATGTTTATTTGCACTAAGATTTTAACAAAATTTTATGGTTAGATTATTGTTTTCTTTTTGCTTATTGGCTTACTTTGAAAGTTCCTTGCTTTTAAAATTTATTGTGATATTTAATTTTAAAATGGAAAGGCCTCTCAGTAGTCAATGGAAAAAGAAGATGAGAAAAAGAATAAAACTGAAGATTAGCAATATTCATCATGGTGAACTAGGAGCAGACACAACTGCCAATAGGGCGAGAAATTTCAGTATATATTGTATCTGGAGAATACGGATAGAAGTGGCTATTGTTCCAGATCAAGGAATATCGGGGAAAAGTGGAGATTCCAGCCAAAAATCAGCTAGTGATGAGCAATGCTATATACTGCTTAGTGTAAGCATTATAAGAAGTCAGGAAGCAGGGTTATAGCTCCTGGGACTCAGAAAGGGGTGATATCCAATCTCCAGCAGGAGTGAAGATAGTTACCATAGTAAGGACCCTGGGATGGGTTGCAAGTGCTCCAGACACTAAAAATGGAGTGAATACAGAGAGCTATGAGAAAGAAACAAGGTAGTGATCCAGATATTGACTCAATATCACTGTGAAAGGATTGGCAATGTACATTAATTCTGAATCTTTTGAGAATCTCAACTAAGGACCCTGAAATTTGACTTAATTGAGTCTGAAATTGGTTCTAGAAATGATACAGTGTTGAGCCTAAGGTAGAATTTAAGTGCCTTCAGTTATGATAAGAGGAGAAATGTTGGAGTAAGAAGCCAGATGGAGCATTGCTGATTTGTTCACCTATTCACCCAACATTCACTACATGAAAGGCATTCTTACTGTTGTTGCTACAGTCCATGGTAATGCTGTCTACTTGTGAAATGAGCAGATAGTATGCCTACACACGCTTGAACACACCCACCCATTCACACACGCATGTGCTCGTGTATACATGCATGGGTGGTTGCACAAAAGGAATGGGGAGCCTTGGCCAAATGCCAGCTGGGAAATCCACAGTAATACTGAGCCGCAGGCACTGGGAGCCCCATGGATCAGTTCACAAGGTAGCCGCTAACATCAAAGAGGTTCAGGATTGTTTCAGAACTGGGACAAAGGGTAACTGTAACCCTAAGGTCTTATAACACCAGAGAATAAATTGATGCATTTCCTTGGGATTGAAAAAATTCTAGGTGGTATTTAAAAGCTGAGCCCAAGGACACAATAAATTGCCTAACTAGTAGAAGGGAACCTATACAAAATATACAAAATAGTTTTCTGATTTAGGTAGCCATATGAGTGAGGTTATGTTTCCGCCAACAGGATTAGGGATCAGCACCTTCTTTTCAGCATCTAAGAGCAAAAGACACCAGTCTCTTAAACTTGAATTTGCTTATTATAAGCTCTTATCATAAACCATCGCTCCCTGTGTATTGATTTCTAGCCAACGATTAACCAGATGTGACCTTAGAGCCCTGATAATAGGTAGAGAATGCATTCAATAGAGGGAAGCCTGCTAATTCATGAACAAAGCAGGTATTTACAGACCCCTCAGCCTCAGGTGAGTACTTTTCCATCCAGGTGGCATAAGAAGTCACAAACACAGGGCTCTGATGGGCCCCTGAATGTGAGCTTGCGCTGACCATCTGGAAAGGTGAGGTGGTCTAGACCAAATAGAAGATGACTCAATGCCAAAACTGTGAGACCAGCCACCTGCTTTGGAGGTGCCTATGTCCCCACATAAAAGGATTATTGAAAACACTGCCATTTACCCATTTGTACATTATACTTTACAATTTCTTTTACATCCATTATCATAATTTTTTTTTTCTGTATAATTCTGGTTATTATTTCAAAAATAAACTCAAGTAAACTATATTGTTCTGAGATTCATGATTAGGTGGTAAAACTATATAGCAAATGAGGGAAAATGGTCACAGTAATGTCAGGAGAGCAGAGACTCTAATGAAGAGAAAGCAGGAGTGATTGGGAAGGGGCCTGGACAGGCCTTCTGAGGTGCTGGCCAGGGTCTGTTTCTTGATGGAACTAAAACAGGATTTCACTTTGCAATAATTTGTTAAGCGGTACGTTTTTGATTTATGCACTCTGTGTATGAGTTTCTGTTTTGTTTTCCACACATTAAATAAAAATCCCAAAAGGAAAAAAAAAAAGAAGTTTCTTCTTTTGGATCTTTCCAATCAAGATTGTTTTTTGAGATTCTAGGTGAGAGATAGCTGAAGTTATGCAAAATAATAATAACAACAACAACATGTGACTGGCTTGGTGGCATTTTAAATAAATTTGGCTTTCATAGTCTTTATTTTAAAAATATCAATCTGTGTATATAGTTTCAGTCTGAGAGTCCTACAAAGTCACCAGCTAATGTCACAGTTAGAAATTGATCCCAGGTGTTCTGACTCTATAGCTAATGCTCTTAAGTGATGATACTAATATTTCATTTCCAGCTTTAAAAATTTCATAAATCCCTCTACTTCAAATGCAATTGCGTTCATTGCAATTGTAGAATTACAATGGCTATTCTTGGCTAATTGTAGAAATTTTCATTGGTTTTCAAATTTTCTTTAAATGATGGAGAATGTTTGGCTCTGTACAGGTTGAAAATGCCAAAGAGAGGTTCACTTAGCACATTATGGGTTAAGCCAATAAGGAAGATGTGCTTGATTTCCTAGTAACAACAGCCATCTTGAAAAACCAAACTATTTTACATATTAGACTCAATCTCATTATAATATTTTTGTACACCAAATACATTATGTGTTCATTGTTTAAAGTTTAGAAAGATTCAGGAGAGACGAAGAAGGAAATAAAAATAACCCACAAGCCCAGCATTCAGAGATATTAAATTTTGTTTTATGTCTTTAATCTGTGTATGTTTATGTAAGTGTTTGCAAAATTGGTATACCGGGTAGTAAAAATACTGATTTGAAACTTGATTTTTAAAAACTCTTAACAGTATATTGTAAATATTTTTCCAATTGATAATTCTTCTTTAACACAGTTTTTAAGGCCTGTGTAATAAACACTGCATATATGAATGTATTTTGTTTTTTAAAAAGCCTATTTCCCTTTGTTGGTTTTTTGGGTTTTTCCAGTTACTGCTATTGTAAATAATGTCACAATAAGCATTTTTGTAAATAAATTTTTGCACACACCCAGTATTATTTTCTTAGAATAAATTCCTAGAAGTGAAGTCATTGGGTCTAGGTCAAAACGTATGCACACTAAGACTTTTGAAATATTTGCCATATTGACTTTCAGAGACATTGTCTCTTTATGCTCCCACAATGAGGGTATAAAAGTGTTTCCCCCAGCCATGCCAAGACTAGGTAGTCTAATTTAAAATATAATTTAAAAAGTGTTTGTTTGCTATTAAGTTTCCATTTTTCATGTGATTTTTTAGACTTCATATTGACTTGATTTCTTTAGTCCTTCAAGTAAAATTGTATGTTATCTCTTCCATAGGAATTGTGATTATCAAACATAAATTATAGGATTGAGACACTCCACATATACATACACTTTAAAATTTTCCACTTAAAATGTGAAGGGATTCAATTATTAAGAAAAAAAAGAACTGTTTTGTCTGTGTTAACACTACAGTTCTCAAATGAATCACTTATTTACCTAACTAATGTCCCCATTAGGTGTTCAAAGTACATTCACATATTGTTAAATACCTAACAATCATTCATAGAAATGTGAAGTCAAACAAGCCCAGTATATCAGTTTGACAAATTCAACAAACTCCTTGGCAATGTGCTTACAAGACCCTATGGGGTACAGCAGTCATGAATAGGTTAGACAGATTAGCTTATGAAAAGAGCTGTCGATGCAATCATAATCTATTTGCCTGCATTTCACTGACATGATTTTGCTGAGCTTATGGTGATAGAAAGCTATTTTCCACATTTCTACTCAGGTAGTCAGCAGAAAGGTAGACAGGTTAAATCCTATCCAACAAATATGGCTATGATGCACATCCTTCTCTGATTGAAAGAATGCTAGGGCCCAGGTGGAATTCCATTTACTTGAAATATTTTTTGATATGATAAAATCCTAACACAACTACATAATTGTGACAAAGTGTTGGCTTACCTATTATTGGAATTTGACTTATTAGTGATAGCTTGATTAACAAAGCTTCCGAGAAAGAAATATTATATTAAATCATCAGCCTGGGAAGGGTGGTTTGGGAGAGGTATGGATTTTGTTACCCCCCAAATCTAGAAGATAGAACTAAGGTCAATGAGTGAAGTAACAGAGTCTGAGTATAAAGAATAAATTTTTAACGATCAGAGTTGTGGCAAGAATGGCTGCTTTTGAAGGTAGAAATTGCCCTTTTCCCTGCAAGGGTCCAAGCTCCCACTGGAGGAGTAGTCAAGAATGCTGAAGAGGTGTTTGCTTTATTGTAAGAGTTTTCAGAGGAGATCACATTGAGTAGGTTAGTCTACCAAGGCTGTTTTCTAAGCAACAAGAGACATGAGAAATTCCAAGTTAATATATTTGAAATGGCTTATTATTATTATTATTAATTTTCAATAGTATACTAGTCAAATACAAATTGCAAGGGTGAAGGCCATTATCAGTTGAGTTAGGCCAAAGTGCCAGGTTAGAATACTCTTCTTAAATCTCAAAAACATCTGTATCTTTCTCACAGAAGCTTCATTGAGGGCCAGATGGTTCTCCAAGGCAGCTCCCTTTCAAATAGTGACTTAAAGACCCATGTACTGTAATCTTGGAGACCCAATATCTCAATATATGATCTCTAGGGATTCTATGGCAAGAGAAGAGAACACATGAAAGACTCACATATACTCTTCTTTGCTTCTACTTCCGTCACTTCCATTGCCCATTGGTCAGAACTAGTCACACTGTTCATTTTAGTTGCAAAGGAGAGTGGGATACACAGTTTTCCAGTGTCCTCAGGGAGAAATGAATGACTTAGGCTTTACCACATAGACAACTGATGTCTTGTCATTTTAGCAGTTCCTTTACTTTCTTCACAGTTGCGTGAAGTTTGCCTTATCCAAGAAGCTGGGGTATGTACTTTCTATGTGCAGGCCTACCCTCATTCCTGACACTGTTCATTTGAAGTAGTATAATCAGAGATGGTTTTCAAGCCTCTAGTATAGTTCTTATATTTTCCTGACTTTCAGCTCTGGATTCTTTTGTGCTGGGCCTCCTGAACATTTGCTATTGAGGAAGAGGGATAGATTAGTGTGGTAGGGCTGTTGTAACAAACTTCCACAAACTGGGTAGCTCAAACAGCAGATATTTATTGTCTCATGGTTCTAGAACAGGGGTTCCCAACTTATTTATACCCTAGGGCGCATTCTAAAATATCGGTAGGGCGGCGGGCACCAGCTATTTCTAAGGATATTTATTATTGAACAAGAATAAAAAATAATAAACAAAAATAATTTTAAAATAATAAATTTATTGTACAAATTATATACACACAAAGAAACATATATACAAAACGTAATACAAAGTAAATGAAAAACACACGTATAATAAAATCATTTTAAAAAACATAAAAGAAAACATAAAAAAAAATTAATCTGTCAGTGTGATCTTTGGCATTGCATTTCATTGGCCAGTGCCTCATAATTAGGAGAGTATGACGACAACCCTGTTAGCAAACAATTATTAAGATACTCATCGGTAAGTCGAGATCTATATCGTGATTTTATTAAATTCATGTTTGAAAACAAAGATTCGCATAAATATGTTGACCCGAAAAACGATTTGATTTTATATGCTGCTTTTTTTAAAAATGGGAACCTTTCTTTGTCGACTATGATCCATAAGTCCTCTGATATTAAGGATTTTAGCAAAATATCGTTCTTAAGGTTCAAAATTTTTAACTCTAGTTCTTCTGCTTTCCCCTGAACAAGGTCTGCAATACATGCAGCTAGTTCTATTCCATTTATTTGGCAAGTAAAAGGATTGATACAGAAGGAGACAATTGGCTCGATATTTGTAAACTGCAGAAATCTCTCTTCAAACTGTTTTTGAAGCACTTGCAGGGTCTCAATAAATAATGACACGTTTAATTCATTG
>PVKE010014836.1:0-34330 GCA_004027555.1 Craseonycteris thonglongyai
ACATACAGATTAACCTTAGCTGAGAGGTTTGACGGCACAGAGACCATAATAAGTCAATTGCTTGTAGGCTCATATCAGAACCCAATTGGTGAGTGGCAAGTGACAATTAAGCTGGATCTGGTGGCAGGCATTATAGTGGCAAGTAAGTTGATGCACTTCAATTGCACAGCTGCATCTAGTGGCAGGCTTTACATCAGAATCTGACACTTATTTTAGTCCACCTGTGGTCCTCCCATTATTTTATTTACCATTTCAGTCCATGCCTCTTTCTTGCACTGCATATTGTCTCAGGCACAGTTTTGGTAAGCCCACAAGCTGACCCTAACCAAAAGGAGGAAAAAACAAATGTCACTGGAGAGCTTTTTTGAAAAGGGGGAAAGACCCAATGATGAGACAGCAGAAGACTCTAAGACTGCCAACAAAAAGAAGGCTCTATTTAAGAGAAAACACTAGGAGTCCCACTTAAATTCAGGTTCATTGCAACAGGAGATTCACATTCTCCAAGCCCGCTTTGTATAATACGTGGCGACCAGCTACCCAGAGAAGCCGTAGAACCTTCAAAACTGCTACACTACGTGGAGACCAAGCACCATGCCTTACAAGACAAGCCTTTGGAGTTTTTCAAAAGGAAAAAATAACGTGAACATGAAGAACAGAAGCCCTTATTGAAGGCTACCACTTCATCCAATGTGTCTGTACTGAGCACATCATTCTTAGTGACTAACTGCATTGCTAAGCTCTATACTATTGGTAAGGAGTTGATCCTGCCTGCTGCTAAGGACATCTGTCATAAAATTTTAGGAGAGACTTCAGTTCAAAAGGTAGCACATGTTCTTTTTTTGGCTAGCACCATAACTAGACTAATTGATGAAATTAATTAGAGGCTATTAAAGTATAATTGTTAGAGATGATTAGTGAGTCACTGTGTTATGCAATCTAGGTTGAAGAGTCTACAGATGTTGACAAGACAACAATGCTTATTTTTGTGCGATGTATTTTTCAGGAGGATGTGCATGAGGATATATTATGTGCAGTTTTGTTGCCAAACACCACAGCTGCAGAACTATTCAAGTCTTTGTATGTTTACATATCAGGAAAATTGAATCAGTCATTGTGTGTCAGTATATGCACAGATAGAGCAGCTGCCATGACAGGACAGCTTCTGGTTTCACTACTCAGGTCAAGGAGATTGCTTCTGAATGGGAGTCTATGCACGGTGTCACCCTAGAGGAATGCTGGCTAGCCAGAAAATGTCACCTGAACTTAACAACATTTTTCAGGATGTGATTGAAATGATCAACCACATTAAAGTACATGCCCTTGACTCACATTCGTTCATGCGGGTCTTTGAGGAGATGCATGCAGAACACACATGACTTCTCTTGTATGTAGATGTGAGATGAATTTCTAAAGGTAGATCACTGGACAGGGTTTTTGAGTTATGAGAGCTGCTCCAGAGATTTCTTTTATAAAAACTGTCACCCCCAGCAGCACATTTCAGTGACACCAAATGGTTCTCAAACTTGCTTACTTGTGTGACATTCAACCTACTCAATGAACTCAATCTGTCACTTCAGGGGAGAATGACAACTATACTCAGACTGGCAGGAAAAAATGGCTGCATTTAAAACCAAAGTCAAATTAGGGGGGCAGTGAGTGAACACTGGGGGTTTTGACATGTTTCAAACATTAGAGGAGGTTTTGAAAGAGATTGAACCGGGGTCTTCTTTCTCTCAGCTGGTGTATGATCACCTATCTCAGCTTTCTAAAGAGTTTGAGCATTACTTCCCAACCATAAAGGACCCCCAAACTGGAAAGGAATGGATCTACGACCCATTTGTGAATAAGCCAGGTAAATCAACTTTGTCCCTGCTAGAAGATGATTAACTGCTTGAAATCACAAATGATGATGGCCTTAAAAATATGACTGAGACAAACTTCATATCTCTGTAAGTTCTGGTTTAAAGTTAAGGTGAAATATCCTGAGATTGACACAGAAGCACTGAGAAACCTGCATCCATTTCCAACATCCCATTTTTGTGAAGCAAGTTTTTCTCCAGTGACAACAACCAAAATGAAATTACAGAGGTGACTGGACCTAAGCAACACAATTCAGTATCAATTTCTTATCACCTGCAGATGGGACCATCTAGTTTTGGGACAACAAACTCAAGTCTCCCACTGATTTCTCATTATGGTGAGTTGTATAATTATTTCATCATACATTGTAATGTAATAATAACAGAAATAAAATGCACAATAAATGTAAATGTGCTTGAACCACCCCAAAACCACCCCCTTCACCCCATGCATGGAAAAATTGACTTCCACGAAACTAGTCCCTCATGCCAAAAAGTTTGGGGACCATTGCATTACACAAAGCATTTGTGATCACACAAGACTATATATTTCATTTATAAGTGTGGTGTCACATGATATCTATTGAAAAATAGATGGTGCCATGATACACCACAAGACATCCACCTTTAAGCTTCTTGCTTATCAACCAATTTATTTAATGGCCTAGATGTAGGCATGGGACTTGGTTGTTAAGTGAGGAGTGTCTTTTTAGGGCAATTCTTCCTCTCTCTACTCTTTTAGATTATTTTGGCCTTTGAGGTTCTTTGTCCATTCCTAAACATTTTGTAATCACTGGCCAGTTTTCACAAAATGTCTTGAGATTTTAATTGGAATTGTATTTAACACAACACATAATGGTATTTGTGTGTGCCAGGGGAACCAGTCTTTTCTGTCATATTTGAGTTCACTTCATGGATGAGGATGAAACTATAGCTTTTAAATAGAATCTAATTTCATTTTTCCACCTTCAGATAACTTTATACATAGACATTTTCTACCTTCTCACATGGGTATTAGCACTAGGGCATGTCAAAATGTGCCTTCTTACCATATTCTCCATATATATATATATATATATATATATATATATATATATAATATATAAATTTTGTAAAAATGTTAAGCTGTACTTTGTAGAGAAATTTGGAAGGACCTGCCATCATTGCAATACCAAGTTTTCTTAGGCATTAACATAGGCTTTCTTTCTTTACATTTAAGTTTTTTAAATGTTCTTCAGTAAAGTTTTATAATTTACCATGCACGTCTTGAGCATCATTTGTTGGATTTATTCCTGGATAGTTTATAGTTTTTACTATTATTATAAATGATAGGATCTTTGTTTATTTAAGTTATGCTTTCTAATTGCTGCTGGTCACTAGATATGACTTGATATTTGTGTGTGGTGATCTCACTTCCAGTAATTTCACTCAAATTCTATTCATTGTCTCTAGGTAGTTTTAAATTTCCTATGAAGATGATAACATATGCAATAATAAAACTTTTATTTATTCTTTTCCAATTTTTGTGTACTTAATTTATTTTACTTATCTTACTCCAGTCTGGATTTATAATACAGTGTTAAATAGAAGTATTAAGAATGGGAATCCTTGTCTTGTTTTTAAATCTAAAGGGAATAATTCCAGTATTTACCCATTTATAATTGTGACTATTGTGGGGCTTTATTATCAATTAAGTTAGTTTCCTTCTATTTTTGGCTTATTAAATGGGTCTTGAATTCTATTAACAAAACTTTTTGTATCCATTGTAATGGCTTTCTCTATAAACTGTTAATGCACTGAGTTGCATTTATACATATTCTTGTATTAAAACATTGTTGCATTCCTGGGGTATATCTAACTTCATTATGGTGTATTTTTTGAGAGTATTGAGTTCCCTTTGCTAATATTTTGTTTAGAGATTCTTGCAATCATGAAGAAATGGGCTATACTATTTATTATATTTAATTTGTTTGGTTTAGTTTGGAGTTTTATCACTCAAGATATTTTATGCTGTGCCACTCCCCGAATTTAAGTGGCTAATACATGATAGTTTTATATGTTGCTCATGTTACATGTTCATTTCACTTCTGTCATACAGGGACTCAAGATGACAGAGTTTCCACCATGTAGCATATCACCAGTCACCAGGGAGAGAGGGTCATAACAAACTGTACACTGAATATTGAAATTTCTTTTCTAGAAGTCATCCAAAACATAGCTACTATATTTCCTTAGCTAAAACCAGATCAAATGGCCACAGGTCTCTGGATAATTGCAGTCATTTCAGATTGAGAAGGGGAATAACTCAAAGATGGGCAAGTAGCTTTAATGATTACCACCAGTCCATACTTCTGGTAAGAAAACATTTTGATCTCTCTCTTATTCACATACAAAATATGTTCTTTCCAAGGGAATCAATACAAGCATCCTTTCTAGTCATGGCATCAATTCCACAACCCAAGATACCTAAGAACTATGGTGGTTTTGGGTAGTATCTTGATAACAGGTGTGGAAGTGGCTATTCTTCATTTGAAGGCCAACAAAATTCTCCAAAATCCAATATGCAATAATGAAACCAGGACACATAACTGCAGTAAACA
Organism: Craseonycteris thonglongyai; assembly: GCA_004027555.1. NCBI lineage: Eukaryota > Metazoa > Chordata > Mammalia > Chiroptera > Craseonycteridae > Craseonycteris > Craseonycteris thonglongyai. Next base: position 4,460 of record PVKE010014836.1, read on the forward strand.
TTTTGGTAAAGAAAGCATACTCTGGTTCCAGATAACAGAAACTTGTCTGTAGCAATTCTGAAAAGCTTCGTAAAAGGCGTGTTAAGATTTTTTGCATCAGTGTTCATCAGAGGTATCAGTCTATAGTTTTCTCTGTGTGTGTGTGTGTGATGTCCTTACTAGGCTTTGGTTTTAGGGCATTATTAGCCTCATACAATGAATTGGGAAGTATTGCCTCTTCTTCAATTTTTTTGGAAGAATTGGAGGAGGATAGGTGTTATAGTTCCTCTTCGAATGCCTAGTGAAACTAATTAGTGAGCACATCTGATCCTGAACTCTTGTTTTGGGGAATGTTTTGGATGATTATGTCAATTTCCTTATTGTTGATTGGTCTGTTTAGATTATCCAGTTCTTCTTGTTTCAGTCTAGGTAGACTATATTTTAGTATATATGCTGCCAAAGTGAGCAATAGGTAGACTATGTTTCTAGAAACTTGTCCATTTCTTCTAGGTTGCTACATTTAGTGGCATATAGCCCTTCATAGTCTTTTTGTATGAAACTTTGTATTTCTGTGGTATCAGTTCTAATTTCCCTTCTTTCATTACTTATTTTGGTTATTTGTGTCTTTTCTCTCTTTCCCTGATGAGCCTAACCATCTGGGGGTTTGTCAATTTTATAAATTTTTTTTGAAGAACCAGCTCTTTGTTGAATTAATTCTTTCTATTGTATTTCTGATCTCTATTTCATTTAGTTCTGCTCTAATTTTTATTATTTCCTTCCTTCCTCTGACTTTAGGTGTTTTATTTTTTTATTTTTTGTTCTTTCTCTAGTTCTTTAAGATGTGATATTAGGTTGTTTACTTGTAACTTTCTTATTTCTTGAGATAGGCCTGTAGTGGTATGAATTCCCCTCTTCTTACTGCTTGTGTTGCATTCCAGTAATTTTGATATGTTGTATTTTCATCATCATTAGTTTCTACATATTTTTAAATCTTTTCTTTAATTTCTTCTTTGATTCAGTCATTTTTAAGTAACATGTTTGATTTCCATGTATACACGTTTTTTTCTGTTTTCTTTTTGTAGTTGATCTCCAGTTTCAAAGCTTTGTGGTCAGAGAAGACACTGCATATGACTTCAATCTTATTAAATTTGCTGAGGCTAGTTTTGTGACCCAACATATGGTCTATTCTTGAGAATGTTCCACATGCAGTTGAAAAGAATGTATAGTCATGTGTTATAGAATGAAATGTCCTATAAATGTCACTTATGTCCACTTGCTTTAATGTATCATTTAAAGATGCATTTCTTTATTTTCTACTTTGATGATCTGTCCATGGCTGTCAAGGGGGCATTTAGGTCTTCTACTATAATTGTGTTTTTTTCAGTTTCATCTTTTAGTTGTTAGTAGTTACTTTATAAGTTTTGGTGCTTTCTGGTTGGGGCATATATATTAATAAGTGTCATGTCTTCTTGTTGCAGTGTCCCCTTTATCATTATAAAATTTCTATCTTTATATCTTATTACCATTTTTATCCTGAAGTCTGTTTCATCAGATATGAGTATGGCTACACCTGCTTTTCTCTGGTTGCCATTTGCTTGGAGTATTGTTTTCTACCCTTTCACTTTGAGTCTGTATTTGTCCTTGTGGCTGAGGTGTGTCTCTTGCAGGCAGTATAAAGTTGGATTTTGTTTTTTAACCTAGTTTGCTACTCTGTGTCTTTTTATTGATGAGTTCAGTCTGTTTACATTTAGAGTAATGATTGATATATGAGGATTTCCTATAGCCATTTTATCTTTTGTTTTCTGTTAGCTCTTTGTTTCAATTGCTTCTTTGCTTTTTTCTTTCTGTCAATTATTTTAGTTTGATAATGTTTTATGATTTTTTTCTGTTTCCTCTTCTTTATTTCTTTTTGTTATGTCTCTATTCTATATATATATATATATATGTATACATATATATATATATATATATATGTGTGTGTGTGTGTGTGTGTTTAGCAGAAAGTTTCATATATGCAGTGGTTCCTTTTCTTAAGGATATTTCTTATCTCCATTATCTTTGGAAGTTTAAACCTTTACTTCTTTCTCTCTTATGTTCTTGTTGTCCCAGTTTTTCCTTATTTATTTTTACTTTTTGTTTCAGGTTGAATAGCCTTCTTCAATAGTTCTTGAAATGCCAGCCTTGTGCTGAAGAATTCCCTCAGTTTCATTATGTCTGAATAGGTCTTTACTCCTTCATATCTAAAGAATAACTTTGCTGGATTGATTATTATTGGCTGGTAATTTCTCTCTTTCAATATTTTGAATATTTGATTCCACTCCTTGGCTTATAGAATTTCTGTTGAGAAACTTAATGACAGTCTGATGAGCTTTCCTTTATAGGTTATGGTGTTCTTTTTTCTGGCTGCCTTGAGGATTCTTTCTTCATCTTTGACCTTTGGCATCTTCAGTATAATGTGCCTTGGAGACGGTCTGCTAGAATTCAAGTAACTAAGGGTCCTGTTTCCATCTTGGATTTGAAGTTCTATTCTTTGTATAGGAAGTTCTCATCTACTATTTGAGCAAATTCTTTGTGCCCATCCTGTTCTGCGCTCCCTCCAGAATACCAGTTATTCCTATTTACTCTTTCTAATGGAATCAGATAGTTCTGGTAGAGAGCTTTCATTATTATTTTTTTAACTCTCAGATCTCTCTCTCTTCTTCCTTCAGTGATATTTCTGTATTTCTGTCTTTGATTTCACTAATTCTTTTCTCCATCTCGTCAGCTCTGCTGCCTATGCTAGCTATTTCATTTTTCATTTCTTTGATTGTGTTGTTTACCTCCAGAATTTATATTTGGTTCTTACTTACAGTTTCAATTTTGTTGTTAAAGTATTTCTTTTGCTCATAGATTTCCTTTCTGAGAACATTATTTTCTGTGTTTAGTTGTCTTTTATCTCTTTAAGTGTTTTCTTAGAACTGAAATCTTGAGTTCTCTGTCATTTAGCTCATATATTTCCATGACTCTAAGTTCCTTTTCTGGAGATTTTTCATTTTCTTTCTAAACTCCTTTGTTCACTAGGATACTCATTGCTGTGGAGTGTTTCTTTTCCTGGGTATAAGGCCTTTTCCCCTGGTTCATGTGAAGAGATTTTTCTTTTGCTTCTGAGCTGGTGTTGATGTTGCATCTTACACTATTTTCTCCTGGTTATTCTTTTTCTCACAGTGAGAGATTTCCTAGAAGGCAGGCTTCTATTCTTTGGTTCAGTCACCTTGGTCTCTGTGAGCCTCCTCTTTGGGAAGATATGGTGGGCAGTAGTGTTCTATGCCTCTGAGATCCCATTGTAGTCAGAAGCTGCCACACTTGTGGTTCACAGTTTTCCTGGATCCCTCTGCTGACATCAGTGGGAAGAATAAGTACGGGATTTGTTGGAAAAGGTGTAGGTCTGTTTGTATCACTGGGTAATGGAGGCTTCCAGGCAGCAGCTGACTGAATGCAGGCTCTGGGAGGAGCTTCAAGGTGGGGGTGGGGGGCTTTGGGAGAGAGCAAGGGGAAGCAGCCACGTTCTGTGTCCAAAGCCACATAGTGCTCCAGCTGGGGCCCCACCTCATCGAGGGCCACTCCATGCTTTAGCTTTCGGTGTTTTCCTGCTGGTGCTCTTGTTAGTGGCATGTGCTCTCGCTACCCTATTCCTGATCCTGACTCCAGTCTCATGATCCACTGTCCCCAAGCTCCAGCTGCCTGCCTCACACTCCAGTGACTAGCTCCATGCTCTGGCTGCCTGTGCTGCACTCTGACCTCTGGCAGTGCCTCACTCTGGCCTCACGCACTGTGCTATGGCCACCTGTGTCATGCTATGGCTTCTCTCCCTGCAGTCTTGCAACTGGCATCACACTATAGCCACTCATGCCCCACTTCTGCCATTCATTCCCCTCTCTGACCTCCAACCTGCCCAGAGTTGTTCTGCACCTTGACCTGCACTTTCATGCTTCCACCTCAGTCTCTCCTCTGCTGGTCTCAGGGTCAGTCTCTGGGTAGGTCTCAGGGTCATAGTCTACAGTGTGTCTCTGCACTGTTTCCTTTCCTTCTCTCTCACTTGGCTCCCTTTCTCTGGCCTTTAGGCATTTTCTTGCAATAAGTGATTCTCTCCGCTGAGGCTGTGTATTGCTTAGGGATTCCCTGGTTGGATTTTAGTTGTTTAAATTGTTGTTCTTTCCAGGAGAGGTTTCAAGAGCTCCTCTTATGCTGCCATCTTGATAACATCTCACTATTTTTAAATTATAACACATTCTATAAAACTACAGAGAAGATAAAGATAACCATCTGGAGGTCATAAAAAACAATGTGTCCAAAATCATGGAAAAGTAACCCAATGTACAAGTCTATGCAACAAAGAAGGGACTAGATCTGCTTCTTTAGACAAATGAGAAGGAAATTGAGAAATGATCTCTAGATGGCCTTGGAATTCATCAAGAGGTGCTGATTAGGAAATGGAAATCTCCTTTTCTAATCATGCTGAAGGATCTGCTATAGCGTAGCACCATGAAGTCAGCTCCACAAAATAACATCTTAATAGAGAGCTAATACATAGTAGAGTAACAAACAGCCAGCTAATTTTATACTTACTTACAGACATACTACATTATACTTGCATACATACATGTGTTGAGTCTTCTCTAAATACTCGTATATTAACTCTCTCAAAGTGTGTAAGGCTACATTTTGTCTAATGTAACAGAAGTGGGGGTGAAAAAATTTTCTTTCCAAAATTATGTAAAATTATCTTGGAGTTTCAGATCATTTATACTATGAACTAAGAATAAATGAACACCCAGAATCAGCTCTCCTTCTGGGTGGTAAGCACATAATGCAATAATTAGGTGATGTAATGTAGATTTATATATCTGGAAACTATCTAATTGTTACCAACCAATGTCACCCCAATAAATTTAACAATATTAAAAAAATTAATGAAAAAGCATATGACAAACAAAGTAAAAATGTACAAATAAGACATATTCCACATGTTCATGTTAGGGTGAAATTAAAGTTAGAATTTGAATAGTTTGTTACTTATCTCTTCATGTACCCATTAGCTTCCTTATAGATAAGATACTTACTCATCTATTCCTGTCTTTGCCTGTCTTCTGTCTCATCTGTCTTTCTTTAAAGAGAAATTAATAGACAAGATAAAACAAAAGGTTTTATTGTCTTGGTAATTTTTACTCACCAATACTTTAACCACAATAAAAATATCTCCACAGGGCAACTGCTATACTAAAAGAAGTGTGTGTACAGATTTTTATTTTCAGGGAAGGACACTACTTGTCACTGACTGGAGTGACAGGAAGCTGAGAGTGAGATGTACTCTCAGTGACCATGCAGTGGAGAGATGGGTCTAGAGCAGTTCTTTGCCTTGACCAACGCTACCAAACATCACATATTAACCTTCAGAAGAAAGGAATTCCTAAATAGAAACACTTTATGTAAATATGTGAAGGATCTCTCTTTTCTGCCTGCCCACTTTCTTACAAATATACTTAAAACAGCCTCTTGTAGTCAATGTCATTCCACACTGATTATTATGTAAATCGGAGTGCTTTGAGGTTCCTTAAGAAGACAGATGCAGAAATTCAGAGCCCAGATTTCCCACATATTATTAAAAATTGCTAAAGATAAAAAAGACACACAAATGTTTGGAAATAGCATTTCTGTCACCGTGCCTCTTTTAAAAATTATTTTATCCCATTGCTTCTATGCTTAAGCTAGAGGCAGTATGCTATTAAAAATATTAAAATTCAAGTCCAAATATATTAACTCACTTTCTAACTACGGCCTCTCTGCCTGAATTTCCTCCCTGGATTTCATCTCGACCTAGCTAGTTTAATGAAGCTCTGGTAGGTGCAAAGAATGTCTACGAAGGGCTCTAAAGCAATCATTACTCTAAAAAGGCTAAGTAAGGAAGAGCTTTGAAAATAAATAACAGTGATTTAAAGGCCATGATCTCTACTTTATATACATTAATTTTAGCATAGGAAAGTTTTTATTTTTTTCAGGATGTTTCCTATATTGTCCTTTTACAAAAAACAAAAAAAGGGAAATAAAGCTACCTCATTTCAAATTGCAGTTTCTCCCTCATTACATGTATAACACTGGGTTTCACTGGTAATTTCAAAAGGTAGATTAAATAGCAGATCTAGGATACTGAGTCATGTATCAATGTGCTCTTATCAAAAAATAAAAATGAGGCAGAAATTCTCTATTCTTTCTTCTGTTCTAAGCACGCATGGTTCCACTAGTGTAAGAAACAGCATAGTAGGCCCTAGACCTTCTCACATCTGCTTTGAGAAACAGGGACATGTCTGCCCACTTAAGTGCTCATTATCATCAGAGATGACACAGGTGTCAGGTGAAGACCATTCTGTCCCAGAGGATGTGTGAGGGAATAGTCCCAGGAGCTGACAGCCTTTGTGTTCTAGGTTGATTGACATGAAAGAATTTCCTATTTTCATGACAACACTAGTGTTTTATGTACTTCTCCTTTCATGTCTTTTCATCTTAACCTCTGGTCCTCACTGTAAAGTTTCCAGGAGCATGTTCTGCAAATGTTCCCAAGCCTCAACTGTAAGCCTATGACCTGAATACAATTCAGTTTATTTCAATTCAACAAGTATTTGTTGGAACTAAGTGTGTGCAGGACACTCGCTATTAACAGGAATGATATGGCGTGGGAGAGAAGATGATTCTCTGATTTACAATTCAGTCTTCAGTTACATTAAATTTTCTAGTGCTTATTGCCCTGAAACATCACTGTAATTTGGGACATCATCTACAACGTGCTTTTGGGGAGTCAATTTAGATTTAAATGCTTTAAGCAGTAAGATCACTATCCTAGATTTAAAAAAAAAAATGTATTTATACTTCTTTTCCCCAGCTCTAAGGAAGCATAACATAATGAAGAGCCTAGGTTCCAAGGTTAGTAAAAAAAATGTGCATTAACATTTCAGCCACACCACACTGGAGCTCTGTATCTCTTGACAGACTATTCAAACTTTCAAAGCCTCATTTTTTTCAACCATAAAATGAAAGTGCTAAATAGTGCTTAAGATAAAAGTTTGTTGTGAAATTAAAGGAATTTACATCTATGTGTGCGTGGTCTCTGGGACATAGTAATGTTTAACACATATTATCGATTCTTGCTCTTATAAATAGTATGAATGACAGTAGATGGCAAAACTACAATCTACAATTTTAATATTTACTGTCAATCACAGACTTGAAACGGAAACTCCTTGAAGATGGTAGATTGTTCTGCTTTGGCTCTGAAGGGGAGAAATGCCTTCTTCCCAGGGATCTGTGGTCCATAAATGTTTTTGACCAGGTGCAGAGCCAACAGCCCCAAAGATTTCAACCATACCTTGGGGAGACCCTCGTAGTGCTCAGAGCCATGTTCAGTAAATGGAAGAGGTGGGCTGCACTCTGTCACAGTCAGTTGTTTCCTCTCTGTGGCTCAGGAGGATGTTCTTTAAATGCTTAGTGAGATTCTAGGAATGATAAATGTGTGCAGATGGGAGCATGGATCAGACCAACAGAACTAATGAGCACAGTCAAAATCCAAATTGCTATCTATGACTCAATATTGACTTCCCAGTCAATGTTTTAGGAATACCTCGGAGCCTAAATAAACACTTAGTTGCCTGTTTCATCTCACCTCTGCCTGTGCTATTGCAAAAGCACACGTTTTGCTCTTCCAGTCTTTATTCTGGTGTATACATGAAACTAGTCCTTGAATCAGCAAATAGAAACAGTCAATATCAATATAGTATGCCTTGTAGAATTAAGTGTAGTGTGTTAGTATAAGGATAAAAAACAATTTAAAAATTAAAAATAAAACAAGAGAGCAAAAGCAACCCTTTCAAATCATTTTACATCAATATACTACATCACAAAAGTAACTATACTTTATTTTTCTATGAGCTCAGACATTATCACATTCTTTCTCCAAATGATCTATTGTAAACATACAACAAAGACATTTGAAAAAGATTAGGGGATGCCAGGATGGCTCAGCAGGTTAAGTGCTCACTTTGCAGCCCTGGGGTCTGAGGATCGAATATCAGCCTCGGCCTGTGTGAACCCATATGCTCAAATGGGGTATGCTTCCCTTGTGAGAGGCCCCCAGTTCAGTTCTTGCCCTCCTGTTTCAGTCCCTGGCTCAAGGGGATGTGCTTTCTATGCAGGAGGCCCCCAGCCCAGTCCCCACCCGGTGCAGCTCCACCCACCTGTGTGGAACAAAACCATGTCAAAAACTGATGATGTACAACTATGGAGACTGCTCTGAGCCCTTCCTCTTCTCTCTGTCCCTCTGTCTCTGTGTTTCTGTCAAAAACAATAAAATAAATCTTAAAAAAAAGATTATAAGGTCCCTTTTAGTCACACTCTCTATGAACTGACATACTGTGCTCAATATCTAAACAGAATGTGCAGTATGCTAATTTTTGTGTTAAAGGAAGTGAAATAGGAATGTAGACACACACATATACACACAAACTTGATTTTGGCAAATCATAACATTGGAAAGATATACTAAAAAAACTAAAAATATGTAAAAAGCTGGGGCAAATATAGATGAAACAGTATTCTCTGAGTGTACCTTTCAAATGGTTTTGATAGCTGAGCTAGTTTAATACTTTATATATTTAGAAAGAAAACAAGTCCAAGGAACAGAAAAGTCCTTTAGTCATTTTTACCTTGGTAAATGCCAATGGTTAGCTTAAGACTTCCTAACTGTCCACTCAAATCAAGAGTCTCACACTTCAAGGAAAGGTACTTTTCAAAAAAATGCCATGCTGATGTACGTAGATGGTTTGACAGCAGTAAGTCTAAGTCATGTGGCAACTTCAAACAATAGAATAGTTTATCAAACAATAAAAATATTCTCATAAAACATAAAAATTGTTGTTGCATATTTTACAAGTAGTGAAATTCAAAGATCTTAAGTATCCAGCTAGATGAGTTTTGAACCATACTGTCACTCCTGTAACTAACAACCAAATGAAAGATACAGAATATGTCAATTACTCCTGAAAGGTTCTTCTGTAAATAACATTTCCCCAAACAAACAAATTTCCATTACTCGTATATCAGTGCTTCCACTTCTTGAGCTTCACATTAATGCATATATTTTTTCAGATTCCTGATAATTTTAATTCATAAAGCAGGTTACATGCATTATAAATATATTTTTATTTATTTGTTTTTATTTTTGAAGAGAGAGAGAGGGAGATACAGAGACAGAGACAGAAAGAACTGAACTGGGGGAGCTCCCAGTTCAGCATATGGGTCCGCATGGGCCGGGGCCGGGATTCGATCCTTGCTCCCCGGCGCTGCAAAGTGAGCGCTTAACCCACTGAGCCATCCCGGCTTCCCTGTTACATGCATTATAGATACACAACCAAAAGTAAAACCTTCACTATTTAATATTTTCTAAATGACACTGCCTAAAAATATACTATATTTGTTTCAAGACAATAATAAATATTAAACTAAAAAGAGTTAAGAAGCACTCTACAACTCTCAAACAGATGTGAATCACAATAAGATAAATCTAATGTATCATTTGCTGACAAATTCAATGCTGACATGGAAAAAAATGTCATAAAAAATATCAGACTTCCTGGAATTTTCCAAGTTCAAAGTTCTCATGCAGGCATTATGTATCCGTGGCTCAGCTTTGCTCTAAGTTTTTTTGGTGGGGCTGCAATAACTACGATCCTGTCTGAAGTGTGTATTCTGGGGAATGTTGTTTAATTCACTAGGTAATGTTACTAGGGTGTGGTTTATCTCCCATTTCCAAATATCTAAATCAGCCTCCCTGTTCTCTAAGAGCTCTGTGAAAACCACAGTAGAAGGAGACGATAACGCAGCTGAAATTTCTTCATGAGTTTGACCACCATATAGGGAAACGCCAGGAATGGTGGTTCCTCCTGATTGATTACTGGCGATATCAGGTTGATAGTGTGGTTCTTTTAACAGGTCCTCTGTTAATGTATTGTCATTTGAAGACTCACAATGGGACACATGTTCTCAATTTTCACTTGGAAATTTTCTGTTTTGGAGGGAAGACACAAGAGCAACTAATTTCTTTCTTTTTGCCTTAAGTTTTTAAAGAATTTTAGATGGAGTTGATGAATCTGATGCCAAAGGAGTCTCCATGGTCTGCTTAAGAAACACCATTTTTGTTTCTGTGAGAACTGTGGCCAAGGTGAGTCCCATATGAGGCATCTTCACACTTCTTCCAACCTTTCAGGTGAGCATGAACTTGGGTGTGTACAGGAGCCATGCCAGCTGATGGCGAGTGACTTGGTGGAAGGGTGCTGGCTGCAGGGGGCTTCCTTGCACACCTACAAGCCTTCCTAGATGTGTGGCTCTCCTTCTGGTTTTCATATTTAGTTTTAAAGCTGCCCAAATTACTTGCCTCCTTAACTGAAGGCAGCAAATCAGTTATAATTAGCATTTCTATTCTGAGCTGGAACACTTACAGGCACAAAAGAAGCACCTTTGCTTAGAGAGCCCTTAACTCAACTTCCCACAAAGCGTTTCTCCTGAGTTTCTTTCAGAGATGGATTCTGTAAGGACTTAGCTTTTGTGGTTTGAGAAAGTGCTGCCGTTTCTTTTTCCTTCAAATTAGATACCCGGGGTGTAACATGTCTTCTAGTTTTAATTTCTTAGTTTTGGGTGGAAGGCATTGTTTTAGCAGGAGTCTCCAAACTTTCCAGCCCCATGAACTATCAAACAGCAGTTTGGGGCCGACTATACACCTGAGGTCCAAATAAAAAAGAATCAAAACATAGATGTTGTCTTTAATTATTTATTTAATATTATTTTATTCAGATAAAAAGGTCTCCACAGGCCGGATGAGAGGGCCTCCGACCTGTGGGCTGTAATTTGGAGACCCCTGTTAAGGGAACATTCTTCTCTAGGACAGCAGTACCCTCCATTTCTACTGGGGTAAGCAGCGTGACTACCAGTCACAGGTTTAGTAATAACAGGGTTTTCTGCGTTCAGCTGTACAGTCCAAGACGGAAAGTTTAAATTTACAAAGTGGTCTTGGGTAAGTTTTCTCTTACATGGAGCTGACACTAAAGAAGCCATTAGCAACTCCTGTGATTGTGAAGGACCTCTTCTAACGACAACTCCAGGTTTTGCCACGGGGGTATTTTCTAATAGGAAACCTTCAGAGTTATCTTGTGTTGCTCCAGGAATCACAGGTAAAATATTACTGTCACCAAACCTTTCGTCCTGAAAGTCAATGGTGTCCACGAGTGGCAGCTGCGTCCTGAGAAAGAGTCTGAGGAGCAGTGGCTGTGTCTGTGGGGCGAGGTCGTGAGGCCACTGCCGTGCAGGCCGCATCCCCATGGAGCACAACACTGGTCACACCTGTTTCTCACCACCCAAAGCATGCTGGTCACGCGTGTTGTGAAGCAGGAGACACGCAGAGGCTGCCTCTTTCACTGGGGATGTTTTTCTTTCCCAAACAACAATATGTATCTCTGAAAGGGGAACTTCAAATTTCTCATGCCTTTCAAAACGTGGGTCCTTTAAAGTCATCACTTTCCAACCAACTTCCATCAGTATTTAAAAGCCATGTTATAAATGGTTATTTGCTTGGTACTGAATTACAGAATTTATTTGTTAAAGACCCTCTTCGAAAGGAAACAGCATTGTTCATGGTGGGCAAGTCATGGAAACAGCCAAAGTGCCCTTTGATAGATGACTGGATAAAGAAGTTGTGGATTCTTTCATTCTGACTTATTTCGCTTAATAAGATGGTCTCTAGGTCCATCCATGTTGCCACAAATGACTGTATTTTATCATTTCTTATCGCTGAGTAGTATTCCATTGTGTAAATGTACCACATCTTCTTTATCCAGTCATCTATCGAAGGGCATTATGACCTCACTTATAGGTGGAATATAAAACTGAAAGTAACAAAGACACAGAGACCTATGGACACACTCAATAGCTGGGTGATTGCCTGAGGGAAGGGGAGGGGGGGAGGGAGAGAGGGAGGGGAGGTGGGAGAGGGCACCAGCATTATGGACACATTCAATAGTTTGGTGGTTACCTGGAGAAGGGGGAGGAGGGGGGAGGGAGAGTTGTGGGTGAGGTGGGAGTGGGCACCAGATATATGGTGGTGGAGGGGGACCTGATTCTGGGAGGTGGGCACATAATGTGATGCATGGGTGATGTGATGTGGACTTGTACATCTGGAAACTAATTGTTACCAACCAATATCACCCCATTAAATTTAACAATAAAATATAATAAAAAAATAAAGAAATAAATGACAGTATAGATTTAATTTAAAAAAGAAAAGAAGTTGTGGTACATACATACAATGGAATATTACTCAGCGATAAGAGAAGATGCAATACTGCCATTTGTGACAACATAGATGGACCTTGAGATAGTTATATTAAGCAAGATAAATCAGACTAAAAAAATCAAGAACCATATGACTTCATGTATATGTGAAATATAGAACTGAAAGTAACAAAGAAACAAAATCTTATGGACAGTCAATAGTTCAGTGGTTACCTGAGGGTAAGGAGGGAGCAGGTTGGGGAGGTGGGAGGGGTCATCAAATATATGGTGATGGAAAGAGAACTGACTCTGGGTGGTGAGCACATAATGCAATACATAGATGACGTAATATAGAATCGTGTACCTGGGACCTATGTAATTCTTACCAACCAATATCACTCCAACAAATTTAACAATTAATAATAAAAAGACATATTAAGGATTCCCATCAAAAGTTGATGGGGAATGATTCTTGAATAGGCACTGTTTCTTTTCCTTGAGAGTAGCTAACTCATTCCACATTGTGTGAACATCTTTTTACTTTTCCTCCTTGGTGTCTGTATCTGAATTGGACATCAGCGAGTCGTTCCATTCTGAGCTTCCTTCTTGTGCATAGATAATTGGGAGTCCCAGGATCTCTTTAATTATCAAACAGTCCTGGTCTATTTTCATCCAAGCTGTTGATTTTTTGACAACACAGTTTTCTAAAACATATTTTGGGCTTCTGAATTTTATTGCAGTCAGCTCTCTGAGCAATTATTGCAACCCAAGTTTGTTTTGAATCATAATTCTCACTTTGAATATTTCTTTGCTATCTCTTTCCCTGGCCTCTCTGCTTATCAGTGGATAACTAAAACCTGTATGAGTGCTTTATGTTGCCTGCTAAGTTGCTATAGTTGTTCCTTTCACCAAGTATTTAGCCACTACATCACAGCACTTGCTCTTCTAGTCAATAATAAAAATTGTTCTCACTTCCTACCATATAACCCACTAAGCCAATATCACATATTTAAGGTTGTTATATAGTACTCCCTATATCAAGAGACCAGTATCTGTATTGGTTAGCATAAGCCTAATTTTTCCACATATAATACTGTGATTTATAGTAAATATGTACTTGGTCTTAATTCACTGTTCTTAGCACAGAGCTCCTAAAACCCTTGGAATTTCCTGTGAGGACAGCAATAATCTAAGTCACCACTTGTTGTCTCAATGAGGTGACTTTTAGATCCGTACCTAAAAGAGGCAAGCCTTTGAAAAAACATATAATATATTTTATGTAAACTTCCAAAACTAGCAATAAAACTATATACATAATTATGATATAAAAAAGTTAAAAGGTAATAATTCAAAATTTAGTTGAAGGGTATGTAAGAAGATATGTTACGAGAAGAACACAGTTATTAATAATATAAATATCACTAATAAATTTAGAGGCCTATTCATGGACGATTAATAATAGACATGGAAGAAGGGCTATATTGATCTTATTCTTTATGTGTATGTGCATCTACTATATTAAAAATGTATTTGCATATTCATTTTAAATATTCAATTCTTACAAGGCTTAAGCTAGTAGGATCCTTCTCAACTCTCCTCACATCATTTTCCACTGTCCAGCTCCCCAGAAACAACACCCAGTTCTCTTTCCAGAAAGTCTTTTTTTTTTTTTTCTACTCAATATCCATATTCTTTCCCACTTTCAAAACAGTGTGAAAATCTCCTCTGTCCCTTCCCATTCTCTTTGTTCTTGAAGGTAAAGTCCTTTTAGGACTCTTTTGAAAAATTTCTCTGTTATACTTTCATTGGGGTTTTCAGAAGGTAAAGTAATCCTCTATCTGTAATCTGTGATTTTTATCAATATATGAGGGCTCTCCAGAAATTATCCAGCCGTGTACCCATTCTCATTATATCGACAATGGCTGGATTATTTTCTAGACAGCCCTCATAAATTTAAATTATGTTCAGGCAATCCCAGTCCCTGCCTTGAGGGAGCTTGGGGTATTTCCTCCACAAAGTTGTCTCTGTGTGTGTGTGTGTTTAAAACATAAATAATAGCATAAATGATAAAATTTTGCATCTCTAGGGTTTTTTTTATAAGAAAAATGAAGTTTATGTCTTATCTGAAGCATTTGGGAAATGTTGAAAACAGTCTTACAATTCTATGTACAAACATACTAAATAATAAGAAAATATAAAGCTGCACTAGAAAAAGATAAAAGAAATAGTAAACCACCTGGCTCAACTATGAAGGCTGTTAGCATGGTCATGATGTTAGTCATCAATGGATGTTTATAAATATTGTAATACATAACTATACTGTTGAAGTGATATAACCATATTTTTACATGTAACTATATTTGATACAGCCATTTAAAAAACATAATCACATATTTTAACCGTGGTTTGTGTGACTATAATATAGTGGTTGATATAAAAGAGATAAACTCAATTTCCCATTATAGGAGGTGAATGAAAAATCAGACATATCTTTTTGAGTTATTTGGAAATAAGGAGGTAAACATTGGAAGGTCCAATATGCTCTCTCAAGAAGCAGAATATCTGAGGCTATGGGGACAGTGTTAGTAGACTGAAACTCCTTACAATCTTTCATATATTTATAAGTTTATTTTATTAAAGCCTTCATTTCTGTCTTGCAATGTCTTGAGAGCCAATCTCTTTTAGGAATTTTACAGTTTAGCTGTCAGAAACTCCTCCTTTTCCCGAGTTTTGAAAAACTCTTACAGTCACCCAAAACGTAGTCTATAGTGCTTATACCTTTATTTTCTGGATACATACATTCAATTTCAACAGCTATTTATTGATCAACTAGAATGAGTAACAATGCAAAGCATACATTTTGAGATACAAATACAAGATGAATAAGAGATATGGATATAAAATACAGAAATACGGCAATAAGTAAATCTCAAATAAAACTAGACATAATCAACTTGCCAGAAACACACAGTGGATACACAAAAAAAGCATGTAAAAGTACAATATAAATAGCCAAATGTTATAAAATATTAATTGTTTTTACCTATTTCTTGTGTGCAACTGTATAAACTGTATAGATACATACAATTGTATACAACTATATGAACTGTATACAACTATATAACTTGTACAGATGTAAATATAAAAACCCCAAAGAGAAGTTTGGAAAACCATAAGGACTTACACATATATACTCATATATAAAAATATATCATATATGTATATGAACATATATACACATATATATACAAAGAAAGAAAGAGAACCATTCTTCTTTGGAAACATGCATACTTATTTAAGTTCATGTCTATACACATATGTATGTGTACATATACACTCCTGGAAATAAACATGATAAATACAAGTACATGCATATTTATATATATTGATATATTGATAGTCAAATGTAATGTAAGTTATAGAGTTATATTATCATTAGTAGATCAACTTGCAGACAGATGTACAGAGACTTATTTTTAACTCCTACATACAATTGAATATACTAAACACCAAGAAGTTAAATGCACGAATACACACACATGTACACACACAAAACCACACATACAGACATAGGTACAGAAATAGAAAATTGTTTTGTGCATTCAAAACTATCAAAATAAAAATAAGCATGAGTAATTTAATGGAGGGATGAAATGAGGAAATACCTACACATAAAAACAGTAGGGTAGGAGGGAATAAAATTAGAAACATGTTCAAAAAAGTAACAGTGACTTATTAAAATGTTTAAGATAACATCAGAAATTAGAAATGTTTTGTGTAAAAATAATTTTCATCTCTAGACCTATTAATGCATTCCATTTTCTCTCCCTCTGTTCATCTTATAAAAATGTGTGACCTCACCCTGCTCCAATCTGAGAAGTTGTGAAATAGCAATCCTCACTTTGAGGATGGTATGTGGCATCAGGATGGTGTTGTCCAGCGCTGGGATTTCCTTTGAAAGAATTAGCTTACTGGTGTAGAACTTAGAAAAACTGAAGTGTGAATTGTCAGTACCAGGAGGCCCATGTAGAAATAATCAAACATTTCCAGCACGTTTTATTGTTATTATTTGCAACACAGTTCCACTGACTCTTCTGAACATATTGTTCCTCTCTTGTTCTCTTGGCAGAAAATAGCTGCAATCATTTGAAACACTGGTATTCCCCAGTGTACATGATTTGTCTCACAAATACGTATACACTAATGAATCAGAGTCTTGTATCTGCAGTCCTGTCCCATCATCTCACAATAACAGTGTTTATTTGTCTCTTAATCTAGAATATTTGAGGAGGAATTGACTTTAAAATGTGCTATTTAAATTCAGTAGTAAAAAAAAAATTTACAGAGTATTGGTGCCCCAAAGTATGCAGACAACTTTCTTTCTGAAACATTTTCAGAGACAGAACAGAAATGAACCTACCACTCATGTTATGAGTCATAATGCATTCTTACCAAGAATAATAGTACAACTGTAGTTAGAAGTTGCTTAAAATAAAGTAATGTGTGCACTTCAGATTAAGCAGCATTTTTCATAAGGAAAATGTCAACTCCTAGAGGACATTTTATGGCAGTAATTTTGGTTGTCACAATATTTTAGGTGCTACTGACACATAATAGGTCTAGAAATATTAGACTGTTAGGTAGACATTCATATAGTTTTTAAAAATCTGCCCTAAGACAACAACATAAAAATGACTCCATGTAAATAGAGAAATTTTACAAGGTTTGTTTTTTATTTAGAAAAATAACAGTATTGACAGAAATATAATTTATGGTATTTGCTTCACTAGCACCAACCCTGTATGACTGCTCATTTTAAGGCAGTGAATTCAGTGTCTGCTTTTATAACTGCAAATCTCTGACTACTTCACTGGGTCTTTCAGGGTAGTTCATCTCAACTATTGTCATTATGAAATATATTTATTTTATAAATTACTTTCCTTTGAATAGGATTTCATTACCCAAAAATGGTATTAGCTTTTCAAAAAGGATTTTAAAATTTTAATTTATTAGAACCCATCAAATATATTTAAATACATGCAACAATAACAATTTAAAAATCTAATTGATTACTTTTGAAGAATAACAGAGAACCATTCATTATCTTGAAAACTGTAAATAAAGCAAAACAAGGTATTTATTTTGTCTTTATATAAACTGCTCTATTTTGGAATCAAATAGTGGGTTAGGGTAAACATCTTTTAATTTTAATTAGTAAATAAAGTTAATTATTAAATTATGTATAACTATTTTGCAACCCAATGAATTATTGAATCAATAGCTGCCAATACCATAAACACAGAACAATTAGACATAATATGCTTCCTAGTAAAAACAACACAAGAACACAGAACCTGTAGTCTTGCCAAAGGGACAGAATATGAGAATGAGCAAGCCTCTGGATCTAACTGCCAATTTTCCAGAAATTTGGAGGACTGAACATGTAGAAGTGCACCATAATTTAACACAGTCTCAATTTAAAAACTCAGCAGCATTTTTGTATAAATCAACAAGCTTAGTACAATATTTATATGTAAATTCAAAGGACAAAAGATAAATAAAAACAAAGCTTAAATATAAAATTGGAGAACTTATACTACCTGAGTTCCAGATTTACAATAAAGCTAGAATAATCAAGATATATACATAGTGAAATAGAACTGATACCTCAAGAGTAAATTTTTTCATATATTTTCAACTGATTTTGCACAAAGTTTGCAATGGAGAAAATCGCCTTTTCAACAAATCATGCCATAAGAATTGGATATCTGTGAAGTAAAAATAATAAGAACATTATATTACATACATACCACATAGAAAAAGTACTCAAATGAATCATAGACATAAGTGTAAAATCCAAAACTATGAAATTTCTAAAAGTAAACATAAAGAGGAAATCTTTGTTATTTTGAATCCAAAAACATAAATCATTACAAATTTGATAAACTAGAATTCAACAAAATTAAAACCTCTGAACTTTTCAAAAGCATTGTTAAGAAATTAACAATTGAAAGTCACAGACTGGGAGAAAATATTCATAATAGTTGTATCTGACTTGTATCCAGAATATATAAAGAATTTTGAAATTCAGTAAGGAGAATAGAGATAACAAATGACAACAAAAAATCTGGACAAAGATTTACACAAATGCTTTACTAAAGAAGATAGAATACACAAAAAGAAGCTAATACATGAAAAGATATTTAAAACCTTTAGAATTAGACCAATGTAAATTACAACCAAAATATGATTACACACTCAATTAAAAGGCTATAATTTAAAAGTTATAATGTCAAGTTTTTTTTTAATTTTTCTTAAATTTATTGGGGGAGGGATGTTAGATAGTAAAATTATTAATATATAGAGTTCAAGTGTACAATTTTGTAATACATCATTTGTGTATTGCATTGTATGATGTCAAATCTTGAAGAGGATATGGTGTTCTGAAACTTAAAATTTTCTGATGGCAATGCAAAATGTTATAGCCATTATGGAAAGTGGTTTGGCAGTTTTTCATAGAGTATATATTTACCATACTATACAGAAACACTACTCTTAGATTTATTTAAGTGAAATAACAGCATATATCCAAACAAAATCTCATATACAAATGTCCATAGTACTTTTATCATGAGTCAACCCAAACTGAAAGCAACCAAAATTTCTATGAACAGGTAAATAATAAAGAAATTGTAGTATATTCATATAATCCAATATTATCAACAGTGGATAATATTGAAAACAAAGTAATAAAACACATTACCAATATGTAAATTATTTGGATGAGTCTCAAATGTTATGGTCAGTTAAAGAAACTAAACACAAAAGAGTTCAAATTGTTTCTGTTTATATGAAGTAAGTGAAAAGACAAAACTCATTTACAGTGATAGAAAGCTGGTTAGTGGTTTCCTTGGGATTTTGGTGGTTAAAGGATGACTGGAGAGGAACAAGAAGAAATGTTTTGGAGCTTCAGTACATTTGATTTGAAAATAATTCCACTTTAAAACTGTTAAGGCAGGAAATAGTGTAGCATTTAAAATATCTGAATGTCACAACTAACTCATAAATCTGCACCCATTTAAAAGAATAATAATGAACAATTATTTATTGCTTAATATTTATCTAATATTGAGCTAAATGACTTATTTAACTTTATTTGGCTTCATAATAACCTTTTGGGTTTGATACTATTGGCTTTAACTTACATTTAAAGGAATTGTAGCTTGGCCAAGTTCATTTAGCTAGTAATCAGAAGAGCCAGTAGTCAGTTCTATACCTGTTATGGTTTCAGAGAACCTAATTTTAGTTAATTGCTATCTTCTTGGTCTTCTGAGTTTTAACATTAAGTTTTTACATCTTATTTCCTACATAAGCTTTAAAGAAGCACATAGGTTGTTATGATATTTTTTTTCTTACACATTCATTCAATAAAAGATACTGTGTCTTAAGAAATCACTGAAAGGAAAGGAGAATATACAAAAAAAAAAGTAATTATATAAGGATGCTGGATAAATAAGTTATTGTTATATGTTTCTATATTTTATACATTTGTAGCAATATTGCTACATTACTTTTATAATTTGTTGTTAAAAGCAACATAAGGTTGAAGACTGGTTACACCTATCTCAGCATGATTCTTCCTATGTCTATTCCAGGATCTACACATTTTGATTCTATAATAGTGGTTTGATGTGGAAAGCCCAGCCTAGGAGAACGTGCTAAAAATATCAGCAGGAGCAGTAACATACCACTTAAAAGTAGCTTAGCAATTACATTGTATCTGTGAATGAAAGACAGTCCAGTACCAAAAGCTTCCTATTGGTGATCTGCCTTCACATGAGCAATCCATAGTCAACCATATCTTTAAAATCAGACTCACAACTCACCCTTTTCCAAAGGATTTTTTCAGTTAACCTTTTTCTTCTTAATACTTTACTCCACATTAGTTCTTAATTTATACTGTAACTTTTTGACAAGCTTTTGCCTACTGATAGCATTATTTTTATGTTAATGTGAAGGCTGTGTTGAGTTCTGTCACTATTATCTATTCTAATAGAATTCTTTATTTATTTATTTTTTATTTTTTAAAGATTTTATTGATTTTTGACAGAGAGAAACAGAGACAGAGACAGAGAGGAGGGGGAGGGCCCAGAGCAGTCCCCACAGCTGTCATTAGTTTTCAACATAGTTTCACTCCACAGCTGGGTGCGGGGCTGTGCAGGGCAGGAACTGGGCTGGGAGCCTCCCACATAGGTCCCAGCAAGAACTGAACCGGGGACACACCCCAGTTCAGCATGTGGGTCCTCATGGGCTGGGGCCGGGATTCGATCCTCGGTCCCCGGGGCTTCAAGGTGAGTGCTCAACCTTCTGAGCCATCCCAGCTTCTCCTATTAGGATTCTTTAAATAATTAAGTAAATTGTTTCAGAAATAGTATCCATCTGTCTATCTATCTACCATCTATCACCTGATCTATTATCTATCTATCATCTATCTATCTATCATCTATCTATCATCTATCTTAGCCATCATCTGTCTAACTATCTATCTATCTTATTTGGAAGAAGTAAGTACAACATTTTGTCTTCTGTCCTTCAAATATGTGAAATTAAACTCTATGTTTTGCTGTACAAAATCAGACTATACCCACATAGTTAGATGCCTTCTGCCACACTGTCTAATTTTCTTGTCTTTCTTTGTCACCTCATGATCTGTGATGGATGGTTGGCTGTTTCTTTCTTAAATTCCAATTCACAACAGAAAGTATTGCTTCACGACTCTGCCAAATACTTCAATGTCTTTATGCCACTATAAATATCTCATAACTTCCTTTGTGTACACGCACTTCTATCCTTGTCTTATTTTAGTAACCTCCAAAATGTCTGCATGGTTCTCTCTGGCACAATTTTTCTCCTATTTTCAATTTTCTTTCCTACTGTCTACCTACATATTAGAGATTTCCCACCTCTCTACCCGCCCACCCCCCAAAAAAATTGCTTCTGTGTAGAAGATCTTGCTATCTTGGGTAAAATGGTTAGAAAGTACAAACTACAATCTGGTCTTTTCTAAGGGGAAATCTAATTATCCAGTTGGCACTGAAGAATACAAACATTTTTACTCTGGACAGTGTTTATCTATCTGTTTTTGCAAGTGCATCACTTTGGAAAGCTACTTTTGCTCAGCTAATCTGTAACTGTCATAGAAATGTAATTTTACCCTCCTCCAAACCAATAACAGGCATCCGGTAAGACTGCCGTATGCACCCATGCATGCAAGTCTGTTTCTGTAGAAATCCAGAAAGCTGCCTGTGCACTGGCTGCATTTCCCTTTCCTCTGTGCTGTGCTGCTCCATCTTTTCTTCAGTGCACTTGCGCAAGATCACAGTGTTGGCAGCAACTCTGTAATAGACTTCCATTCTTGCCCTTGTCAATCACTCATTCTTGCCATGTTAAAGGGCAGAGACTGGGTCTTGTTCAGAAGTGTAGCTTCCTTAGTACTTAGTCCAGTGCCTTACTCTTAATGGGCACTCAAAGCATATTTGTTGAATTGCACTGGATTAAGGGCGTATTGTCTTAGTTTTACTTTTGTCACATCTGAAACATGCTCATTAAGAGCTTTCTCAGCAGAATAATTGGGAAGATAAAAATAGCCTGCTGACTAAATGTAGGGTTCAAACCACCAATTTATATATTTTCTAAACTAAGAATAAATTTCCAGCCCTCTCATATCTTGAAAATTTTAAAGCCTATACAATTTAGAAATGAAGGAAAATGAGTTAAGATTTATCGAGCAACTCTCAAGCATTTACGTTTTCATTTTCCTGTGAATTCAGTGGTATTATCTATAGGATCTGAACATTAAAACCTTAGAAAGGATAGCACATGGAAGTTGGGTTATAATTACTTATTTAATATTGCAATCTTTTAAAATATTCGTGGTAGCACAGAATTTGTGACCATGCATTTGTAAATGGTTTGGAGTTAAGAATTTTAGAGATGATGAAGTGAATATAAAACTTAGGGCCTTTCTGTTTAAAAAAATAATGAAACAAGCTGAAAAGATATTATTAACAACTTCTGAAAAAAATTACTGATGGCAGACACTATAAAGCAAAAACTGGGACATTTGGGAGAGATTACCTTAAATTGAAGATATACTAACATGTAAGAATAACAATTACTACTATGAAGTGTTAAGCAGCAACACACAAGAATGAAGAATGCACATAATATTGACAAAGGGTGGTTAGAGTCAAAGCATGCTCAACCACTGTATTCATGACAGAAGACCCAAAGTCACTTCACTGATAATGGAAACGTGAATATATTTTGAGATGTTGCAAGCTCCCTGTGTTAGTGAAGACCATGCACCTAGTATATGGTAACAAGCACTTTCTCCTCTTCCTCAACAGTGTGGTTATCAGGGGAGACCTAATGGAAGATACATACTTACATTCAGGGACAACAAGGCCACCTCCCCTAAGAAATGTCAGAAAAGACCACATGGAAAGGCTGGACTTTCATCTGATCTATGATAATCATTTGTCAGTCTTCTTCTCTGCAGGAGGGCGTCTCAGAGGACCTAGTGGAGAGTCAAGACTTTTATCGTTGCTCAGAGTAACAAGGACAGCCCAGTGGTGGTAGTGGAGGTCAAACGGAGAAGAGTAACGACGGATCACCTCCTAGGAAGGCTGGTATCAGTGGAAGCCTAGGGCGAAGCCTGAACTAGCACCTCTACTCAGCAGGAACAAGGAGTCCCTCTACTTCAAATGGCAAGAGAGGCTTAGAGGAAAAACTGGACTTTCATCTCCACCTGGTAGTACTGATAAGGTGGTACCTCCTGCGACCACAAGGGAAGTGTTAGAGGAAGCATGCTAAATCAGAAGATTTCCAGCACATCCAGAGTCTTATAGCAGTACTGGAACTGTCCAGGTGTCCATTGAAAATCACTTACTATACCAAGAATCAGGACCAGCTCAAGCCAAATGATAAAGACACTAGTGAGATGACAGAGATGTTAGATTTATCTAATAAGAATTCTAAAGCAGCCATCATGAACATGTTTTCACAAGCAATTATAAACATGTTTGAAAAAAATGAAAAGGCAAGAAGATGCAGCTAAGAAATGGAAGATATAAAGGAAAACTTAGTGAAATTTTGATAAATAAAAGTCTCTGAAATTAAAAACTGACCACAACCAATGTTGGCAAGGAAGTTGAGAACCTGGAACTCACACACACTGCCTATGAGAATATAAAATGATACAACCACGTTGGACAAGTGAAATAAAAAGATATATGCATACAAAGATTTGAACATCAATGTTCCCAGTGGCTTTACTTGGGCTAGCTAATCTTGGAATGCATGAACAAACTGTGTTATGTCTATACAGTGGAATACTACTCAACAATAAAAAAATGAGCTATTGATATACACTACAACAAGAATGAATGTTAATAATGTGGAGTGAAAGAAGTTTCACAAAAGTAGATATATACCATAGAGTTTCTGTTTATTTTTAATTGACAAAAAGTACAATTTAATATACAATGAAAAAAACACTCAATGACAATTTAATATATAACACAATGACAAAAAACTGATTGATGGCAGCCTGGTGTGGAAGTTGTGAGGGATAGGGAGGTATGGGAGGAAGGAGTACAAAGTGGCACAAGAAGAGGCCATGGGCATATGTTAGTTCTCCACGGACCATTTGTGCTGCAGGCCTAGGAAGGAGGTGGTGCCTATTTGCATGATGGACTGAGTGTGGGTGCTGACCTGGTTCTTTGTGAAGTCCATGTGCCATTGGGAGGGTCTCAGTGGCTGCTCTGTATTGTCACTAGAGATCTCTCCTTGAGTCATTCCTGAAGCATGAGCCAGAATGAGACAGACACCTGGCTTCTGTGTGGCTGTCTCGACCCCTGTGTAACCTCCTTGCCAGAGGGATGTGGCAATTACATGAGACAGCTATGGCCTGTGAGGTCTGCCAATCAGGTGAAACATAGCTCTGGAATTAAAGGAAGTTTTCAAATACAAAAATGGCCTCTGGTTTCATGAAGTACTTATCATTCACATAATCCTACCTTAAGGCTTCAAAGATTACAAATAAAGATATCATTTCAGTAGTTCTGCTCTCTAACTAACCTTCCTCTATGTAAATTGAAACTTTTTCCACTTAAATATGGCTACCAGCCCTAAAAGGAATTTTTGGCTAGGGAGATTAGCTAGTTGCAAGATGCTTAAAATTCCATGTCTCAAACAAGGATCTGCTTGCTGTTGGGGGTGGCTATATATCCCAAAAGACTTGATCAGTAGAAATATGCGGTACCTGATCTTAGTGACTAAAAGTGAGTTGTTTGACATGGTATAGGAGATTGATGAGAAAATCAATTTTTTTTATTGTTTAATTTATTGGGGTGACATTGGTCAGCAATATAGTTTCCAGGTGTACAACTCTACATTACATCATCTATGTATTGCATTATATGCTCAGCACACAGAATCAGTTCTCCTTCCATTACCACATATCTGGTGCCCACTCCCACTACCCCCCACTCTCCTTCCCCCACTCCCCTCTTACCCTCAGGTAACTACCAAACTGCATAGTGTGCCTATAAGTTTTTGTTTCTTGGTACTTTCAGTTTTACATTTCACTTATAAGTGAGGTCATATGTTTCCTGATTCTTTCAGTCTGACAACGGTATTTCACTTAATAAGATGATTTCAAGGTCCATCCATGTTGTCACAAATGACTGTATTTCATCTTTTCTTATCACTTCTTTTATCATAAGTTGGTACAAGCACTATGGAAGGCAGTGTGGAGATTCCTCAAAAAATTAGGAGTGGAATTGCCATATGACCCAGCCATCCCTCTCCTGGCTATCTACCCCCAAAAACCTGAAAACCTTAATCTGCAAAGGTATCTGTACCTGAATGGTCATCACAGCACTGTTCACGGTGGCCAAGTCATGGAATCAACCAAAGTGTCCTTTGATAGATGACTGGATAAATCAATCTAGAGAAAATTAGAGAAGCCTTTCCTAATGCAGAGGACCTTGCAAAGTTGGCATTCGACTTTAACAAGATTGTTGAAAGATTAAAGGACTTTTCCACTGCGGGTTCACCTGGAAATATGGCATTTAGAGCAACAGATCTGAAAGTGACAAGCGTTACAGAAAGGGTCTGTCTGGTGAGCTCATTGTCTGGCAACAGCAAATTCAAGAGCATGAAGAGGAAGCATGCAGTCACTGGCCAATAGAGTATGAACTATGCACACAGAAGCACAGGAGTCAGAGAAAACTGACCAGCTTCAAGAACTTATGCATCTTCCAAATATCAGAGAATCTTGGAATGGTTAGAAAACGAGAACAAAGAACTGAGGAAATTAGCGTTGCAGAAAAATAACAAAGACATTCAGCATAGAAAGCTTAAGAAACCTTTGATTGACATGTATTTTGAAGTTCTTGATGTTCTGTGTGATTATGATGCCAGTTAAAAGTCACTAGATCATCTGCCAAGGATGGTTATGGTTGGACCAGCGCAGCTTAAACACAGGAGTTCCTGGCTGCCGTGTGCTGTGTGGTGCCGTGTCTGCACTAGGCTCCGCATCAATATAGTGGCCTGTGGGGGTGGGGGTGGGGGCACCAGGTTGCCAATGGATGACTGAAGCGCCCAGGTTGGAAACAAAGGTCAAAACGCCAGTGCTGTTAGTGTTGGGATTTTGTCAGTGAATAACCATTTCACTTTAGTCTGAGTAAGAATTGTTTTTTAAAAAGTGGCATGATCCAGCCCATGTGGACCCATGTGCTGAACTGGGGAGTGACCTCAGTTCAGTTCTCTCTCTGTCTCTGTCTCTGTCTCTCTCTCTCTCTGTCAAAAACAATAAAAAAAAGTGGCATGAGGAAACTTTGAGGGGTGATGGATATATTCACTATTTCGATTGTGTTGATGGTTTCATGGGTGTTTACATATATCAAATGTTGAATTGGAAGCTTTAAACATATGTAGTTTATTATATGTAAATTATACCTTAATAAAGTTAAAATTGTTACTTGTAGGGTTATCAAAAGTCCTAATTTTTCAACTTAATTGAATAATTTTCTATGTCCTTAACAGCTGTCTCCACACCCTCCCTGGGTGGCTGGATGGCACTAGGGCATCAGGTCTTCTTAGGAATTTGTCCTGCTCCCTGACTCTGGTTCACAGATCACAACCCAGATCTCCTGCTTATCACCTCCATGTGTCTCAGCAAGAAACCAGATCAGTCATCGTTGCCACACACCTGTGAAGTTCTACAGGTGGGACAACCACACACAAAATTATTCACCAGAGACACAAAGGTGGAAATCCTGTGGCTTCTAGGAACAAATTTGGGAAGAGAAGGGGAACACAAGGTCTGGGCTGAGGGTGCAGTGGAGTAACACAGGAGTCTCCTACCCTGTGTGGGAGAGAGTATCCTGAATAACCGAGTGGAGGGATTTTGTTCATTCAACAGGTAGTCCAATGATCATAACTCAATGAGAACCAGCATGGGCATCCCAGCCCCAGCCAATTCAAACCCATATGCTGAACTGCGGTGCATCTGGGAACCGTTGTGATGCTCAGTGAGAAAGGGTTTTCCCTCCCATGCGAGAGGCCCCCGGTTCAGTCCCCACCCCATGCAGCACCACATCCACAATATGGAATGAAACGGTCACAGTTAATGATGGACAACAATAGAGACAGTTCTGGGCCCTCCCACTCTGGCCCAGTCCCCTCTTTCTCTCTCACAGTCTCTCTCTCACTTTCTCTCAAATTTACTATGAGAAAAGTTGCAGACCTACTTTTAAATAAATACAAGTTTTTATTCACTGAAACCAACAAACCCAGGAGTACACTCGCTGGGTTAACATAGCAGTGGTGTTTTTAGTTGTTTTTTCTGTTTTAATTTCTAAGAGCTTTATAATATTTTTAATGCAGTTTCAATTGCAAACTCTTTCCAAAAGGCCACTTTCTGATCAAGTCCATACATGTATTGTTCTCAGTCTCTTTAAAGTTCTATGTTGGTCTCGCTTCTGGCTGGAGACCCATCTATGGCCTGAGAAGCTCTTTCTCCTGCGTTGTTTTCACGTAGCGCTGACCAAGCTGTGAATGTGGCAACATCTCCAAGAGTGGTTACCAAACCAGATGCCCCAGCCCACCAGGTTCAAGTCAAGCCGGGTTAATAAGAGGCGCAGCCTCAGAGCAGTGAGCCAGGAAAGGCTCCAGGTCTGGTCTTCTCCCACAACCGGTGGCTCTGGTGTCCTGAGTACATCCAGGCACATTGCTCTCTAGTTTAGTCTTCCTGGTGAAGCAGGGCTTTCCCATCCTCAGGAGAGGCCTGTGCTGGTGGAATAGAGGCATGAGATTTTCTCACTAGAAACTGAACAAAGAGTTCTGAAATGGAATGAGTATTCACAGACTGCTGATTGGGTGTCAGAGGCGTGTTGGAGAGAGGTTTGGCTCCTCCTCCAAACCAGCTGTGCATCCACGTGCGAGCAGAGCCCTGATCTTCACTCAGCAACTCCTCCATTTCTCCCTTTTCGATGCCCAGGATACTTCCCATTAAGCGCCAAACTTCAGGACGCTGCTGTTTGGGCGTGTGGAAATACGCGATCAGGAGTGTTCGCATTATGGTTTTGTCCAGTGCTTCTTCTGGGCTGTGAACTATAGTCATGAGTTTCTTTTGTAGATCAGCCAGCATTTCTTGTTGAAGCTCATTTTATTTCTGAAGTTCTTCTATGTGTTCTTCCTTGAGGTCCAATTCTTCCATAAGAATTGCTGCTGACTCCAATACATCATTTGCTTCCTCCAACTCTTCTTCTAGCGACCGCAGTTTTCCTTGCAGTATTTGGGCCTTGTTCTCCCATTTCTCCACTAGCCGTTGGTTCTTTTCTAGTTCAGCAGAATGCATGGCTTCTTTCTCTTGTTCACAAGGCTCCAGTCTGACCTGCAGGTGGGCGAGGGAGAGAGCGTGCTGTCTGACTTTCTCCTCGGATAGGGAAAGCACCTGGGCAGTGTCATCCCTCTCCTTGCAGACTCTGTTCAGTTGTTCCTGCAACGACTCAATGAGCAAAAGGGCTTGGTGGTTCATGTCTTCCTTTGCAGTAGAGGAGGCAGCGATCTTTGCCTCCAATTCTGTGATGATGCCGCTCAGCTTAGCCTCTCTGTTCCCTGCCGCTGAAGCTCCTTGGGGGTCAGAATGTTCTGCTTGTAAAAGTTGGTTGTGCAGTTTCTCCAGTTCCTGGTTTAAGCTGGACTCTTCCTGACGTAACTGCTGAAGTTCATTGTGGGCAGTGCTGTTTGCCACTTGTGCCTTTTTCAGGGCCCACAGGATCTCATCTCTTTCCTTCTTCACAAAAGCTGTGTCCTCCTGCAGTGACTTCATGGCCTTTAAAAGCTCACGGACCTCGTCAGTGTGGCCCTGCTCTGTGTCTTTCAGGAGTTGTTGAAGAGCAAGGACCTCTTCTCTCAATCTATCACGTTCCAAGTCTTTTTTGCAGCATCTCCGACAACTTGCTCTGAGTTTCCTATAGCGCTTCATAGGCTGCCTCTTTCCCTGTTTTCTTCCACTAGTTGTTCATTTTCCTGTGTCATGTCACGGATGTTCACTTCTAAAATGCCCACTCTGTCTTTCTGTTTATTCAGTGCCTGCCTCAAAAGTGCATTTTCATGGACTTTGTTATTATAATTCCGGTATAAAGCATGGAACTGGTCGCCTTGTTCTTTGATGAACAGGTCTTTCTCCTCCGGTGTCTTCTGGAAGGCATCTTCTTCCTCTCTTTGCTGCTTCCTGTCCCTAGAGGTTGGTTCGTGGTCTTTTTGTCCCAGGTCTGAGGTAGCAGTGAGTGAATCCGTCACTCTGGGATGATGTTCCTGGAGAGTTCGTGTTGTCACATCTTTTCCCTGAAGAAACTCCCTCCGCTCTTCTGTTCGAACGCTTGCTTGTTCATCGTGCAACTTGGTTTGAATGACTTGAATGGTGTTTTGCAAGTTCCGTATCTCTTCATCTTTTTTGAACACGAGTTGGTGGTGTGTGCACTTCATGTGTTCTTGCTGATGTTTACGCATGTCTATCTCCTTCTTGCAGTCCTGTGAAATCAGAAGGAGTTGTACTTTGCTCTATCATCTTCAATCTTCTTTTCCAGATGTTTTCTGTCCTCGTCAAGTGAATTGTTGACTACCCTCAGTTGAAACACCTCTGATTGCAGGTGTGCAATAGAATCCAGAGTGTTAGGCTCGGGCACCAGGGTGGCTCGACTCTGCTGAGCCCTGAGTCATTCCAGATCTTCTTTGAGGTGAGCTTTCTCTTTCTTCATGCATCCGAGCTTGCTATCATTGTCGGTTATGATTTCGTCCAACATTTCCAGTTGTTTTAAGGAATGAGTAGGTGGATGTACGCTCTCCTGGAGCTCTGAATAGCTCTCTGTCAGCTTTTCTTTTTTTTTTTTTAATTTTATATAGTTTAATAGGTATTTTTTTTTTATTGTTAAATTTAATGGGGTGACATTGGTTGGTAACAATCAGACAGTT